>JBBPNB010000909.1:0-11086 GCA_038090635.1 Rubroboletus satanas | reverse complement strand
TAGCTCGAGCTCATGAAGCGCAAACAAAATATGCAACATTTTGATCAAAGGCAAATCCTCCTGCTCGAGAATGCCTACTACCAGGTTTGGACTTATATAAGCAGTCTAGGATTGGACACTGAGTACCTATCCAGTGTAATCCTCCAGAACGTGCCCCGCGTGTTGAGAAAGAACGAACTCCGATGGAGCTTTTCATTCGCCACCTTGTGTTCGATGTTCTTTCCAAGAGGAGTATTGATAAGGTGCTCAAGCTCATTCGGAAATTGGATTGGGACGATCCTCTTGTACAGCGCTCTTTACACAAGGTTTTCACGAAACCCTGGAAGATCAAATACAGTAACGTCAGTTTGCTTGCGATGTTGACGTACGATCTACAGCGCTATCATCCTGCTTTCGCCATATCCGTCGTAGATCAAGTACTCGAAGACATCCGTCGGGGGCTGGAGCAGAACGTATACAACACGAACCAGCAACGAATAGCAACGATGAAGTACCTCGGAGAATTGTACATCTACCGTCTGGTGGGCTCCAGCTTGGTGTTCGACACGTTATGGTTACTTGTCACATTCGGACATCGTCAGTCTCGCTCCCATTCGCTTTGCATCCTTCGCGCTCACTTTTCATCCTAGCTGATGGTCAGCCATTGCCGCGCCAACCCTGCACACTCGATATGCCAGATGATTTTTTCAGGATTCGCCTAGTCTGCGTGATGCTAGACACCGTTGGCATGTGTTTTGATAGGGGCAGTCAGAAAAGAAAGCTCGATAGCTTTTTGGTATTCTTCCAGGTGACCAGTCCCCGTTGCTCAACTTGCAGAAACGTTGACACCAGACTCAGTATTATGTCTTGTGTAAAGAAGAGCTGCCTATGGATGCAGATTTCATGCTGTCAGACTCCCTTGACGTAAGGCAAATTTGTAACTTCCGTGACCATAGTCTCACCGCTGTGCAGGCTATTCGACCGAAATTAGCGATGCCGAAGTCTATCGAGGAAGCTGCCGCGGCAGTCGATGAAATGTTTAATACCGTCATGCAAAATGCTGGGTGTGAGTAGTCCCCGTGGTCTTTCCTTTCTTAGCTGAGCATGCATCGAAGTAACAACTGAGGGTGATAGTGGTGATGATAGTGAGGATGGCGGGGGACGGCCTCAAGAAGATGACGAAGAAGATGATGATACAGGTGGCCAGGAGTCTGCAGTGAGCATTATTCTGCGAGTCTCCACAAGGAAAGTTACAGAGACGCCTTTACACAGGCTGAGGATCGCGCTCCGTCGCCAGACCCCATCGTGGTGCTCTCCGCTCAGGAATACCTCGGTCCCTCAGAAGAAGCTGATGCAGAGTTTGCAAAAGAACTTGCCAAAATCATCACGGATTCATCTGTCGACTCAAGAAAGATTGATAAGAAGGCAGCCTGGTGGGACTCTGCTGTACTAACTCTTGGCTCCAGAAAGAGGCGCGCGGATGATAACGAGGGCGATGCTGACGGCGAAGGCAACGCAACTAATAGCCAGTCGGTGATGAACTTTACAGTAATGACGAAGAGAGGAAACAAGCAACAGGTCTATCAGTCAAATATCCATGCGTAATCTAGACTAATCTGTTTGATAGATGCGATATCTGCCCATCCCTACAGAATCTGCCCTAGCGGTGCATACTCGTTCGGCACAACTTCAGGACAAAGTAGAGCAGCAACACCTGAAACGCCTAGTCTTGAATTACGAGCAGAGCCAAGAGGCTGAAGAGTTGAAAGGTAGTTTTCCTATGGCATCTGGCAATCCAAATACCTTGGTGACAACTTAAATGACAGCGTTGGAAAACCGAAGCCGGACTAGTGCGATTAAAATTCGCTATGTTGGCTAACAGGCGGTGACTTGTCGCACTGGCGCAGGCCAATAAATCGGCGCATCACAGTAGCCTTTTCGCTCGGCCGCGATCACTGCGGTCCTCCGCACCCACTTCCCGGCTTCGAACTTCCGGTCAAGACCCACACTAGTCACCATGACTTGGTTGTGGTGTCTTGGGCGAATCTCGTCCCCAACGTCCACCGACTCCAGGTTCAGTATCCATGTTGACGACCTTATGTACTTTGACGACCTCAAACAACCTATACAGCAAGCTTCTAGTCACAGGCGCCATGCAACTATGATCGTAGCACTTTACGCAACTTGCATGTTTCCCAGAATTACTAGACATAAAAATCTGTAGCATGATCATTTTCTTTAAGCCTCGAGTTTCCCCCAAAGTCGGTTGCAGCGCCATAATCACAACGAGCACCAGTGAGTTAAATAGCTTTAAGTGGGTCTCTGACCTTGGTCGTGCGTCTTCCAAGTGATGGCAGCACCCCCGACTGGATTTGGGGGCAAGTACCCGCATAGTCGGTGTTGGTTGATGAAAGCAACAGCACAGCACTTTTCGACGACCTGCCTGGCCGCTCGTTTCTTTACGATGAACGGCTAATAATGTCCCGGTCTGCAAGGACCGTCAGCCAGGGACCTGGTTACTCGTTGGCACGGTCTGGCAAACATTCATGTTTGGAATGAGCCTATACGCACTGGTTGCCTGTGATTGAGCTCGATGAGCAACTAGTTTAGTAACGCTAAATGAACAAGTATGATTATAATCCAGTGCATACCGCTATCATAAGGCCTGCGTCTTTGAGATATTGTTCACTGGAGATTGAAACGAGGCTGGTGGTGACCGCGTCTTCGAGTATACAGTACTAATATCAGAGATCTTCGGCCCTTAAACCTAATCTCTCCTTTGAATCCAAGTCACAACGACACATAGGTCAGGTAACTCCAAGATTGCCAGCTTGTCTAAGTCACACTCTCTTCTAATCTAATCATCGACAAAGAACCCGAGTACATAGCTTCTATTCTCCATATACCCGGTCTAGGTTGTCACCTCGCGAACCCCATAGATGCACGATTCTGACGACAACTACTTCTTGGACGACTTGGTGCTCGATGACAAGACACTCGCCGTTCTTGATGAGGAGGAATCCAAATTCAAACGTATCACCACCGCCAAAACTCAACAAAGTGTTGCGGTTGCGCCCCCAGCCAAGCGTCAAAAGACGACGGGGTCATGGCAGCCTGAGTCAGTTAGTAGAACGGTTCGCCGCGCGGACACTTTCGAAGACATGGAAGACCTTCCAGACGTCTCCATTCGGCAAGATGGTACCTACGGTCTCCAGGATAAGCAAAGGCGTCCGTCGGGGCTCCCTAGTCGGTCGGGAATCGCTCCAGGATCGAATGTTGTTGTGCAGGCAGGATCTGGGTCCAGACCAATCACGGCCGCTCCTTTGTCCCGAGGTTCTGCGCCTCGCGCGCGCAGTACCTCCGGGACAGGTCCGGGGAGAGTAACTCAAGTTCCTTCCCGTCCGCCGTCTTCTGCGCGTGGCACGCGTATTGCTCAGTCACCTGTTTCATCACAAGAAGTGTCTCGGACGCAGTCAGGACCTCCACAACGAGTCAGTAGGGTTCCGTCTGCGGCTGCCTCCGGAAATTATGTTGAGCAATTACTTCAACAAATAGAAGAGGTACGGTATTTGTGCAGCACATGGTTGGGCTGTGCGTGGATTAAGGATATCTTTTTACAGCTTCGTAAAAAGAACGAAGTTATCCAGGGCGACATGGAGTCTGCTCTGGAGGCGAAGTTTGCCAAGGAGGGAGAGGTGACCATCCTCAGAAAGCGTATGGAAAAGGTACACGGCACGTTTTTTTCATGCGGGGGTGTTCCATAATGAAGGTCGGGTTCATCCAGACAACCCAAGAGCACTTAGCCCAGCTCGCAAAGCTCAAGTCCGCAAAGGATGAGGCCGATGTGAAGCAGGTTCTGTTGCAGAAGCAATACGAAGCAGATAAAGAACGTTTGAAAACAGAATTAACTTTCAGAGTAAGGGACGTATATATCCTTGGGCGACTGATCATGTGTTCTCCAGCGCCACGAGTTAGAGACTTCCTCGCGGAAACACTCTGTATCTCTTTTACCCAAGAACGATGTTTCGCAAACAGCGGAACCCTTGCCCTCCCAGCGGCAGGGGTCTGGTCGGTGGAGCTCTGCTGGTCCTTCTCGGCCAGCTCCAGAAACCCCTCGTCGCCCCCGCTTCGGTGACATATCAGACTTTGAAAAGTCAAAGAAAACCACTACGTTAGAGATGAGAGATCTCCCTCCAGGATTTCAGACCGGCCCTCCACGTTCACAATTCACGGTGGGGCGCAAAGGAAAGGAGACCACTTCATTCCGTTCTTCCGTGAGCTCTATCTGTTCGCCTGTGATAGGTGAGCATAACCATGTTCACTTCCCAGCACCCGTCCCCTGTCATTCCAAGCGCTAGTCCAGCGCCTCAGAGGTCGAGTAGTCGATTTCCCGAACCCGACGTGTTTGGTACTCAAATGGATGACGGAGGTCCCATAGAGGGTTTTGTCCCTCCTACTGATGTTGGCATCGATGATGTTCATATGGTGGATGAGGGGACGCCACTCGGGACACTCTCTTCTCAAGAAAACACTGCTGTTCTGGCTCTTCCGAGCTGGAATCTTGTCGTTGGTGTTCACGCCGTCTGATTGCTTCCCCGAGGCTGACATTTAATAGGTTCATGATATCATGCTGACACATACACTACGGGGGTCAAAACTCCCGACTTTGCAGCTACTCATGTGTGCGTCTCCGGCAGACACAGATCAAATTATGTCCTATGGTGCTGCGCTAACGCGGATATTTGACACCCTTGGGGGCATTCCCGCTCATCCTGATAGGGATTTTGACCGTTTGGCCCGAATTATCTGTTGTGCGCTATGTGAGATCACCGAGCTACTCGCAAGGAATAATTTGGTTTGCTCCCCTCTTCTTGTATGCTTGGCCTCGCTCAGTCCCTGCAGATTTCGCCTTTGACTGCCGTTCTAAACCTACTTACCGACCTTGCATACATGTTGCCATCGATCCATGCTTTTCTGTTATCGCAGCGTGTTCCAGACCATGACGAGACACCACAATTGTTGGGAGTCCTGCATGACATCATTCGAGACCAGCTCCAGAAACTTGATGTTACAACTGGAAACGAATCTCCCGAGCTTTGCTCGCTTGGAAAAGAAACATTGTCTCTTTACGAGGCACTCGTTTGGTGGATTCCCGACGACCTCGAAGACAGGTCAGCGTTTACAATCGACCGCAATGCCAATTCGCTAACCGTGAATTAACTCAGCCTAAGTGCGTGTCCGACCATACCATCCTTGCTCACGACATTACTCCATCCCCACCGTCCACTGTGGTTCCTTATCGAGAGCATGCGGGTACTCCTATGGTTGTCGACAAGTATGATTCATGCCAGTTTTAGCAACCTCTCCCAGTCAACATGATTGCAGGACGGAGCCTATCTCGTCCATTGCTGTCACGTCCCGCAAGTAGCGGGCAGACGGGAAACAATGGCGAATCCGTGGATCTTCAAGCTCATCATCCACAGATCGGTCTCGCATGTTCTCTGCTGACCGATACTAACCGCCAAGGACCCGAGGTTACGCCCGTTTATTTAAAAAATTTCTATTCTCGCTTTTTTCTCATTGCTACTGGTAATTTACAGGCAGACGAACTGAAGAGTCGCATCATCATGTTCTTTGGCATCCTTTCCAACGCAGACCCTGACGCATACACGCTGCTGGTTGAGTCCCAAGAGCTGATCCCGTCAATAGTCCTTTACCTCTATCATCTGGTGGCACCGATTTGGGATGAGAATGGAGTTATCCTCAATGATCCTCAGCTTGCTACGAGGTGCTCTCGAGCTATCTTCTGAAACGAGGGGGAACCTTTTAAAACTAATTCTAGGGAGAGCAGAACAATATGTATCATCAATCACGCCACGTTACTGCTCCATCACCTGGTCATAGGTGAAGATGCGACGCTTGACCTGCGCGAACGTCTTTTACGCGCACCAGCAAAGACATACCAGGGACTGATCCATTTCTTTATCCTGACATTCGGTCGTCTCAGTTACGCAAACCCCCCTTATTGGCTAGATGCAAAGGACAGACAACGACTGGCAGGAGTTGCGGGTCTGTGCTCGGCTGTAACGTCGAGTGAACTAGCTAACGGTGGCTGTGTAGATCTAGCTAGAGCTCTCCTTGAGAGGGTAATCCAAGGGCCAGAACTGGACTTGATTTGGGAAACCTATCAAGACGAGGGAGAGGAGAATGATGAAGCTGCTATGGACGTGGACGACGAGGAAGTAGAGGCTCAAAAGATTGCGAATTCATGACTGGCATGCTCGTTGTAGGACAAAAAAAGCCCCGGAAATTCCACCAGGAAACAAGGTGAACAAAATGAATCGATGGAACGAAGCGGACACGTGGCGTGGATGGTGAACTCTTAAGGAATGTCCAGCGCAGCAGGTCCGACAGTCTGGCGGGACGAAGAGGATTCAGATCTCCGGGGTAACGACGTGGTTAGCTTTACCTCGCGACAGAATTTTTTCCTCCATTGCATATGCCTTTTTTCGGTCTTTGACAAGGATTCGAGTGCCTGTGATCTCTTGAGAGTGAACGCACACGCCTCCGATCTGTATTTAGTGGACCACCGGAGACGAATCTTCATCTACAGACAGCAGACTGAGATATTCGATGCCTCTGTACAAGAGTGTGACAAACGTACCGCATAAGGTGACACCAAGAGCGCGCTCGCATTCTTGGACCCGTCCAAGAAACGAGGTACAGCGATCGACGATGCTTCTCCAGCGCTCTCGAGCCACAGTTTCCAGAGACAGTCTTCCCAATCTAGAATGCGTGATCCAAACATGTAAAATCGTTCTGTACACCAAACCGAGTGATCCCTCGGCAAAAGGACCGGTGCAAGCAGCCTCGGGGAAAACACCCTGTGCGTCGCATTGTTCAAGAGGACTGGATGGAGTGTGTCGACGGGCAGTTTGTCTAGCCAAAGCGTGTGGTGGTCCGAGAGTGCGGACTTGGGAATGCCATCGGGGAACAAGACCACCTGAGACGTACGCGCAAAGAATCTGGCCATGTTGAGGTACGCATTCGATGATCCTCCAGCGACCGAAGACACGTGCAGGACGTGCACGGAAGTGTTGGACGACGACGCGTGCTTCGTCGTGAGATAGCCGAGGAGGTTCCTGTACCCGGTCGAGTTGGGTGCATTCGTGGTGACGACTATGAGAGATACTGGACCTGGCCATGCGGTGGCGGATGCGAGAACTTCCTCGATTCGAGCGTCCTCGATCCAAAGACATGCGGTAAGATCAGATTTATAGCCTGGATGTGCTTGCACAACGAATGTATCTAAATGCGCTTGGGGGGAAAGTTCCCTAAAGGCAACAGACAGGCGTTGGGATAATGTGACGTTCATCAATGATGTGTCATGGATATCAGCTTCAGCAAGGTTGGTAACGGGCCTCCAGGACGGGTGTTGCTGAGGTCGTGCAACTTGAAGCGCTTCCCGAGAAAAGGCATGGATCTTGATGGTCAAGAAAAGTACGCTGAGGCAGCAATACAATGTCAGCAAGGTACGTGGCCGCCAGACGTGCCCACTGCGTATCCTCCGGAGGTCGTCTGACAGAAAGGTCGCAGGATCTGTGACGAACTGCTTCAGCAAACAAAGTCGCCCCACTCGGGGCCTTTGTTCAACTAGACCGCCCTCTAGTATATGCAAGTAGTCTTTCTCCGAGTCTACGGAACCCAGCGAGATCTGCTCAGAGGCTGTGCGAACGCGGTGGAGGTACCCAAGGCCGGAAATGTGGCTTTGGTAGCTCCCTGAAACCGAAATCGACACTCGATGCCGCCTGCCAGTGGTTAGATTTGAAGGAACAGACTTGCTTTGGGGTAAATTTGAATCCATTGAAGGAGTCGGAGTACAGTTCGTCACGATGCTTCACTCAGGCGTATATGAAAAACTTGATTCCTGTTCGCGGATAAAGGTAAGAAAGGAGGCGTGCAGCGAGTAATCCAAGTCGAAAGACCGGAGTCAATAGGACATAGCAACTTCTTGGAATCCTATATTGTGCCAGACGTCTCCGTTGCAGATTTATTGCGCACATTAACCACCTTCCCAATGGAAGCGAGGTTGAGTGTGTCCTCATCCCACACGCTCTTCATCGAAGCGGAAAACTTACAGCGCGAGCAATGAAGATCAAGAGCTGTGGTCACAACTCAGCTGTTGTTCGGTGACATATCGAAAAGACTGAGCAATGATGTTGCGGATTAGATCAAGATCAGTAAATGCACTTTAGAAAACGCATCTCGACACCGTCATTGCCTACTCGTCCTCCTCGATGTCCCCAAATTCAAACATCCCCAAACGGTCCCGTTTGCCAGCTATGGCGCACTCCTGCAGGTACTTGACCACTGGCGGATACGCTCCAAGGTACTTGCAGTGCTTTCGGTCAATGGAAGCGAGACCTTCACGGAGCAGATCTGCGTTGATGCAAGCAAGCGGATTCTGCGCAGAGGCTGGATCTACAGGGTCGATCAGTCGGAGGTGCAGAGTGTTTCCTTCCTTTTGGTCGATGTTTGCGATGAGTTTGCGTCCCTCACAAAGCGAACGGAAACGATCAATCGCGTCCTGGTAATATTCGCTGTCGGGATTCACCGGCTTCACGAAACTATGCAACCAATTAACACACATGTAGTAGGAGACGAGAGGGAGTAGGAGACGAGAGGGACAAACCTAAGGCGAGCATCCTGCGCCTGACCAGGGAGTGAGCGGAATTTTGGATCAAGAGGTCGCAAGTTGGAGAATTTGACGATGTCTTGATTGCCATAGTCAATGAAAGTGACTTCGGCCTCCTTTTTGATAGGCGATGCCCGACGAATCTTGGCACGGTACCATGAACCATCAGAGAATTTTGCAGAGACGAGATCACCATTTATTGGCGTGAAGCTGGGAGGTACTGCCGCAGATTTATGATGCAACGAAAAGTCGCGCATCAACTTCTCCAGAGAAGCTATGCCTGTAGATTGGATTCCCACTGAGCAGACCAGCTAGCAGAATGCAATAGTGGACCAACCTTCGGTATTTAATACCTGGACAGAGAAGTTGAGGCCGTTCTTTGTTCGTACGTCACTGATGATGACATCGATGTACTCCGGTTTCAATGGTGCAGAAACGTCGTCCACAGGTGCCTGCGCAGCTTTTTCGGCCTCCTCGTCGTAGTCCTTCCACACCTACAAGAGCGTCAATTAACGCATGTCTCCATATATGCTGGTCCGGACTCACGTTGCGTCGTGCTTGCTTGGCTTCAGCCTAGCGTTCAAGCATCAGTGTCAGTCGGTAAAAAGAGACAATGGTACTGACTTCTGCGTCGTATATCTGCTTGGCCCATGATAGACCATCCGCAGAGAACGCGTGCACAAATGCATACCCTTCTCGAGCAAGCGAAGTAGCAGCATTTTCGTTTTTCAACCACAAAGCTCCAATAAAGCCACCCGACTTGTCGGTCGATTCAACTTCAAACTCGACATCACGTTGCATATATCGCCTTGTTGCATATTCCGCAGCTTCGGAACCAAACGGCTCACTCTTCTCTGATGCATTACGGGCTGTACGCGGCACCCTGATACCTTACAAGATGTGAGGCTATGGATTGAAGGACGGTGATTAAATAAAGTACCGCTGAGTACCAGGGTCAGGGTTTGGTTATCCTTGGGGAGGAATAACCTAGAGGGACAGCCATTAGCCACGAGTGGAGGTAACGATAGGGGAATTTATACTTGAATCGTGATCCAGAGGCAACATAGTCAACAACTGCAGGTATCTTGCCCTGTCGCTTGAAGCCACTCAAGAATGAGTTTGCACGCGCTGCAGTCTAGACTGCAAGTTCGAACAAGGCTACAATGTGCTTGGTCGTTGAGCAACCTACCTCGGACAGATTAAGGGGCTGCTTATGTGATAGTTGCTCTTTGCCAGAGTGAATCCCACGAGTTTCTGTTAATGCACTGCAAGACGAGTTTACCAAGTTTAGCGGGATAGTATTGTTTACGTACGCTTGTTCAGCTGCCATGAGTTTGTCATAGTCTGGCGATCTGTCTTCATCATCCCGGCGATGGCGAACAACGCCTGCGAGACCCTTCTCAATCAGTTGTTCAGCTATATTCCTGAGTAGTAAATCGCACGACCAGGGGTGAGCGTACAAGCTTCTCGTCGTGAAAATTGCCATACGAGTTCTGTCCGCCATATCGGACGGTGGCGCACTCTCGCTCTTCGAATTCGCCTTCGCGGGGACGGATGAAGTCAACAGCTACCCTGACATTTTTGCCAATCAGCCTCTTTCGTAGGAATTCTCGGGCTTCTTGAGCATAGAATGCTTGTTTAGGATCTGAAAGCCTGAAAACCTTTGATCAGACGTGCCGGGTCGGCAGGAATGATCAGATCCTACTTTGGTCCCCTAGTAGAACTCAAATGCAACCGGCGTTCCTTTCCACTCTCTTTCTCGGCCACTGATATTTGGTCGCCGCTCCATACACGAATAACAAGCCCTTCGAACGATGGCGAATTCCCGTTAGAACCGCCATCAGCCTTCATTGAAGCGGTAACAGAGGGAGTCGGAGCACTGGCATAGAGACATGCTCGTTTCTCCTTGGCAACTTTTTCGGCTCCCCGAAGGCGTTCCATCCCACCCCCGCTCGCGAGCATGCCTGCGTGCCAGTCGACGATACGGGCTAGGCCAGCAGCAACCAAGTGTTCTGCGACATTCCCCGCAGGGTGGAAGACTGCGCAATCCTCATTAAGAGTTCTGATAGAGCACAAAGGGCAAGAGTAACTCGCCTGAACCAATAAAGATTGAAGCAGGTGGAGGTGGTGCGCTTGTTCCCGTCAGGAAAGGAGTAGCTGGGGAATTTGGCAGTGACAAGATTACGACACGAATAGCACGTTGAAGCAATCGTGATTCGGTAAAAAACTTGGCCTGAACTGACTTAGCGGCGCCCGGCATACCAACTAGAAAACGAACCTCTTCTGCCCACGGTTCTGATGCTTCATCAGGCTTCGACGATATTCTCGCACAACGAACCCCAGCAAGTGCGATATTTATCAATTGATGTTCTCCATCGGGCATGAAGAGTCGTACACGAAGAGTCGATCCGT
>JBBPNB010000908.1:0-11095 GCA_038090635.1 Rubroboletus satanas | reverse complement strand
GATCTCGTCTCCACCAATACAATGCAGCCAGATCTCAATGGCATAAAGACATCATGCATGAAGGACCAAGACACACAGCCTCAAGAATCTGGTACAGTGGCATAGAACATTCAAATGGATTGGTTGAGGAATTCAGTGAAAACTGTGTTTTCCCTATCTGTGATTTATCCGGCAATTCTCCACGTTTGGAAGAGGACATGCTTTTTACATACAACATTGACGACATAGATGAGATCTCCAGGAAGCTGGGCATTCCATGGGAGACATCCAAAGACCAGCCTTTTGCAGCGTCAACTACTTACATTGGTTTCGTTTGGAACCTAGAACATCACATGGTCACCCTTAGCCCCACTAAGGCTGATAAGTACATTAACGAGATCGACGAATGGTTGTCAAGGGGTTCACACACCCTCAAACACGTACAGGAGCTGTACGGAAAGCTGCTACATGCCACTTCCATCCTACCTCAAGGTCGTGCATACCTCGTGGAGCTCGAGAGCATGCTGGTGACACATGCCAAGCAGCCATTCATTCCCCACCGCCCTGATAAAGGCCTTGACCAGGACCTGCTTTGGTGGCACAACAAGCTGCGTGACGGTGCAGTCATCTGTTCCATCCACACCCCACCTATTTTTGTAGACCTCGAAGCTTTTTCAGATGCCAGTTCTAGTATTGGAGTTGGCATCACAGTCGAGAACCGATGGCGAGCCTGGCGCCAACACGCAGGATGGCAATCCTTGCATGGCCCAAAGGACATCGGATGGGCTGAGGCCGTTGCCTTTGAGCTCCTTATCTGCACTCTCGACACCATCCTACCTAGTGCAAGCCATGTCATCCTATACGGAGACAACACAGGCATTGTCGAGGGCTGGCACGTCGGCAGACACCGCAACCATGCGGTCAACACCATTTTTAAGTACATCCACACTTTCCTTTGCTCAGCCGTTCACATACACAGTGTCGCAACACGCTATGTTCCCAGTGCAGGCAACCCGGCCAACGGGCCCTCCAGGGGAATTTACGGCCCCACCAATCTACTCCTCCTGGCTATCCCACTATCTGAGCACCTTGGGGATTTCCTCACGGATGCCACTGACCCACTCTCAGCCCGAGAGCTCAGAAATCTCAGGGAAGGAAAGTACGCAACCAGCACAGCCGGTTTTTTCCACAACCAGCGAGCCCAACAGGAAGCCACAGAGAGAACCAGAGCAGAGACCCAGCTTGAAGACGAGTTGGTCCTCAGCACCTTCCAAAACAACGGACCCTAGCATAACTCATTTCAACCCCCCACTACCCCATATAACCAACCCTGAAGACTTGTCTTTGGCCCCTCCCAAACCACGACCATACCCACCAAACCTTCGCCCCCTACCCTCCCCGAATTGCCCCCACTGTCTAGCCAAAGACAGGCTGTGTCTCTGGACTCCTGTCACACCCTCTGGGAGGTTGGCCAGTGAATCTATCCCAGCAGCAATATCCAACCAAGCGCTCGACCGCATTCTAGAAGTCATCAGAGCCTCCTGGGCAGATAGCACCAAAGTACTCTATGGCAACGCCTTACTCGTGTACCATGTATACTGCGACATCCATGGGCCAATACCGGATAACGAGCGCTGCCCAATTTCGGGCACGCTGCTCCTTGCATTCCTATCCAGCTGCGCAGGAGGTATCTCAGGATTGGCTTTATCGAACTATGCAGCGGGCATCAAAGCCTGGCACCTCCTGCATGGCCAACCTTGGAACATCCGCCAAGATGAACTCAAGCTCACGCTCCAAGGGGCAACTCGTTTAGCCCCCCACAGTTCCAAACGAGCCAAACGCCCTCCCATCACCATAGACGATTTATAAATCATACATGCTGGCCTCAACATGAACGACCCCAGCGACGCCGCTGTTTATGCCTGTACCGTGACAACCTTTTATTGCATGGCCAGGTTGGGCGAGTTCACCGTGCCCAACATACATGAGAAGTTTGAACCAACGAAACACATCACATGCCAAGATGTCTCGTGGCTCCAAGACAAAGACGGCCTGCCAGTCATCAAATTCAGAATACCAGTCACCAAATGCGATGCCACAGGTGAAGACATGCAGTGTGCCCCCCAGACAGGCTGCATCACAAACCCAGACACCGCACTCCAGAACCACCTCCGCCTCAACCCAGCCCCGTCAAACGCTCACCCATTTGCGTGGAAACATCCAAAAGGTGGCCTCCACCCGCTGACCAAAACACAAGTCATGAACAGGTTAGCAGACATCGCCAAACAGAACAATCTAGCAGAGCTAAAGGGCCACAGCCTTCGCATAGGTGGCACCCTATTCTATTTACTCAAAGGAGTGCCTTTTGACGTAGTCAAGGTAATCGGGCGGTGAGCTGGAGAAGCCTTCACGCTGTACCTGAGAGACCACGCACTCATTCTGGCGCCCTTCCTGCAGGCCGACCAGCAACTTTTCGGCAATTTCATGCACATTACCATGCCTCCGGTATGCTAAGGGTAAGCAGCCTTTTGCTCCTAGTGTTTGGGTCCCAAGCCTCGCTGGGCGCGTCGCCAAGGCTCCTAGTCACAGGGTTCACAGCTCACCTTTTCCCCCTTCAGGCTAGGGCCCAGCCTCGAGTCGGAAACCTAACGGTTTCGCCCGACCACACACAGTTGCACCATACATAGAAAATCAGTTTTCTTCCCCCTTCCACACCATTTGTATCTATGTCCCATTACACCTTCCTGACACACTCGAGCGAGCGTGATCACGCAGACAGGGTTTGTGCTCTCGTAGTGCGAAGTGGGACGTGTGAGAAAGTGTGGCCTATCTCGTCCAGGAATTCCATTATAGGCAAAATGAATACTCTCCACCACCACACGTGCAAACGAATAACAGGAAGTCTTGAGTAGGCAGTAGTTGGGCATGAGTTTATGGATGTGATCAACGAGTGCAGAGATGTCGATGAGAGATGGAGCACGCTCAGCTGGCCATGTGAGGTGATGGACGCGCTGATGTGGGATGTTGACGGCGGTGTAATGACCAAGAATGGAGATACGGTGTCGTTGGCAGTGCCGTATATGCCAAGACGGGCGAGGCGGGTGATCTGGATGCTTCGGGACACTTTGATGAGTGCAGGGGCCTCAGGAGGCTGTGGAAGCCCGGGATGGGGCTGGGTAACGAGAGTAATGTACTCATGCTGACAATTTAGCCATGGTGGCTGGACCTTGTAGTGAGAGACAGCAGTGACAACGTACTGCTGTTGAGGATCGTGTTGAGCAAGGGTCCGACGCCATTCAGGGGGTGTCCACTGGGATTGTGTGTCTGCGAGAATGGCCTGGATGGGAGATTCAACAGCGGAGGGCTTTTCAGAGAGGAAGGGGGGAAGGTAGATGGAGATGTAGAAATCCATGCTGGTCTTTTATGATTCAATTCACGACTGTCTCTGTTCAAGTTGCTGACAGGGGGAATGTCCTTGACCGTTTCATGATAAACCAGTGGCTGTGCTGTCACTCATATGCGTGCGGTAACCGATTCTTCTCGAGGGCATCGTCTTTGGTTCCTCTCAAATCTAAAGCTTCGTCCGTGAAACGAAAAAAAATGTCTGCCTCATATGCTACCCCATAAAAAAAGCCCAGCACGCAGTGCGTTGTCCCCAACGACGACGACGACATCCTACAGAGTTGGGAGGGAATGGGGACTCTGCCAGACACCATCAAAGGGGGCATAAAAGAGTAACAGAAACACCACCTCACATCCAGACCGTGGAATACTGCAACATAGTCGTACCGATTCCAATCGTAGTGGTAGGAATAATGAAAAAGAGCCATAGACGATAATCAATAATAATCAAGTCAAAAACCACAACACCTAGAACAAGAAAACCGAGAAAAATTAAAAACGATATGTACAACCCACCCTAAGCGCTGAGCGTAGGCGTGTTTTAAGTAGACAGCCAAAACAGAAAAAAAGTGGGAAAAAGATGGGCGACTGTAACAAGCAAATGACACACCACGACAACATGCAAACAAGAACAACCGGACGAGAGTAGGGTACCTAAACCAACGAGTCATCGAATAGCGTACAAAACAACCGAACATCGAACATCGAACCACACGCCCAACATGGGCTCTTCTTTTACCAGAGATTTACTCGCGGGCCGATCGCCTCACCGGTTCCTCTCTCGACCCCGGACGTGACCGTGCCTGCGATTCCTCACGCCCCGACGGCTGCGGCGGATACGCATTCATAATACTCGCAAACGTCGCCGGAACCGCCGGTGCTGCCGACGCATTCGCATACGGAGGTGGTGGTGGTAGCGGTGAGGTTGGGTTGCCATGATGCGGCGGCGTTGAGCCGTTCGGATTCAGATTCGGCGGGGATCCCGAGTGGGAGGGGGCATGTGATGTTGCGTTTGACGAGTGAGAGGTGCTACTGTTGGCATTGCTACTGTTCTGGCGTTTCGGGTCAGGTTCCTTCATAAGCGGCGGCCGATACTCGTGTATGCTCAACGTATCAGCCGGTGTGGGTGGTGGGAGTAAGATCGTCGTAAATGGGTGTGATTGCAAATGCAATGGTGGTGGTGGTGGTGGTGGGTGCGTATAGGGTGTGGTCATGGTATCGTCAACAAAACCGTCGCTGGGATCATGATCCTCTGGAAGCGCAGGAATGACGGCCGCGTGCCTACCGCCTAAAGGTCTGTGTCACATCATGTCATGATTAGGAAATGAGGTGCGTGCAAATGAGAAACGGGCCACAAAGAGTTGACGGTCACGAGAGAATAAACGCTCGACGGATCCATTGGCCTTGGGCCATACGACGAAAACAGCACCACGTCTCATTTACCCAGCAAAATAAACGAACACGACTCACCCTCCCTCCACAAAGTGTTGCCAGACGTAATCCCGTAACCGATCGGCGTTGGCAAGTTCTTGGATGAGGTGTTTGATGGTGTTCTGTCCGAGCCCGAAAAAGTCCGGTCCGGAAACAGAGTTGGAGTGTTGGCGATTACGGATCGCGTTCGCCTGTTTCACGATCGATGACCATGCTCCTGTTGCCGTCCCAGCAATCATCGGCCGATCTGGGACATCTGACGCTACTATCTGGAACTTGGGTCCATCTCCTCCATCGAGGATGGAACAGTGATATACAGCATCGGTATTAGGGTCTACCGTCGAATGGTAGCGTCTGGATCTAGGGTCAGCCAAGCGTGCGTCAATGACACCAAGACCAGCTCACCTAGTCACTTCGTATCCGACAGGAAAGATGTATCGCTCGGTGTGAAAGTGTTCTCGCATGCAAACCTCACCAAGATTGATGACGGTCATGATGCCCACATTAAGTGGCAAGAGAGGACGACCCTTCTTATCGCGCGGCACCGTTGGAATGCTAAAGCTCTTGGATGTGACTGTATGCGCTTTGAGTCGTTTCGGTTTCGCATGCCGTTGGATATCTGACGGCCGGGATGCGGATGCGGCAGGTGACGCAGCAAGTAAAGGCGATTGTCCGGGTAGTGGTGGCGAGTTGGCGATCGGAGGAGCAGAAACAGAAGGCTGTACACCGTTTGCAGTGTACGGACCCGACTGATAAGGATGATCCTCTGGCGGTGTCAGGACGGGCGACAAGGGCGACGGCGGATGATGGTTCAGTGAGGAACCCGCATCCGATTCGGTAAGTGGTTTCACAGGCGGTTTGAGACGCAAACGAGCACCTTTATTCGAAACGAGGAGGGGTGACGTGCCGCTCTCCGCGGGGTGCTGTGGGACGGGAGCCAGAGTGAGTATGGGCTGAGAAGGAAGGAGTGGTATGACGGGTTCCTTGCCCTTGGCCGTTGCGCGGGGCCGCTTGGTTTGTCGACGGGCTTGACGGGCCTCGTCCTCGACTTGTTCGCGGTGTTCATCATCTGCGCGCTTGCGAGCCAACGGGCCGAGGTACCGAGAGTTGAGTAGGGGATCGACGCTGTGGTCCTCTGCCTCGTCTTCCGCCATGGCCTGGCGCAGATTGCTGACAAAGACTGCACGGGCGCGAGTAGAGAGGAGGGAGCGCGGAAATGCACTGGATGACGGGAAGGGCAGGCTGGGTGTAGGGGGCTCCGAACGGGTTTCGAGTTCGTGTATTCGTTGCAGGATAAGGCTGGATACGCACTAAGCGAAACGCCAGCACGATCGGAGACATTGGGACGTACTCTCTATCCTCTCGGAGTTTGACGTTTCGCTCGCCAGAGTACCTGAGTTCGGCTACTGTCTCCTGGTGTTTCTGATGGGGTGTCCGTCAGTGAGGGCCAGCGAAGAGCGACGAGTGAGTGCTCGACACACCTCTTCGAGCTCAAAGTAGCGTCTTTTGAGTTTTCTGTACTTTTCGAGGACCTCTTGGTTATCTTTGGTGGGTTGTGGAGCCGATGGCTGGGCAGATGGGGGGAGCGGGGGAGGAGGGGGACCCATGACGACGTCTCTGTCCTGTGGTGGACCCATTGTTGTTGGTGTTGAGCGACGGCGGGGGGGACGTGTGAGAAGTTGCTGGTTGACTCTTTCAGGCGCGCGCAGCCTCCAACCAAGTTCAAACACGACTACACAGCTTATGGCGACGAGCACTTCGGCTATGTCATTGACATGGTATCGGTGCACACACGACCCCATCGATTACCACACACGCCGTTCTCGACACGACTCAACGACGAGGAGATGCGTCTTGTCTTTCTTTCTCTCTCTCTCTCTCTCGTCTTGCAGGTTCCCTAGGACCACTCAAAATGCGACGGATCTGTCACTCCTCATCAAATTTTCACATTCCAAAAGTGCCCGATCCCGGCTCGCTATTTCCAGTTTTGGTAACCATTCACTCGTAAGCGAGAATTCGTCGAGCCAGACGAGCTACGGGGTCACCTTGAAAACTGCCTAGGCTACCTCACTTCGGGAGGAGAACACCCCCGTTTTGCGCATACTATTGTACTGCGGCGTTCAACCATATCACCTTATCCTATTTATGTGCAGGGCGACCCTCACCGAGGAACTATACGTAAAGTGGCGATAGGATACAGAGAGCGATGAAGTCTGCTCCTCTTCCTAGACCTTTGTGACCTACTCATCAGCATCAACAGAGGGACTTCATTTACACCCCCAGTCTTAACCCCACCGCGAACAGCCGAAAAGCGTCCCTAGAGAGACTTGGACACGTGGAATCCAGGCACGGTCGGTCACTTCCGACGAGGTGATGGCCGTGGCACACCACATGTAACCAACCAGGTAAACCCCTTATTCGTAAAGTCTGAGCTCACAAGTCGTTTCAAAGACTCGTGAATGCTCATACGCCACTCCATGCATTGTGAGAAATCTACTGTACTGGAACCCCAACCGTTGACCAAAACGTGCGCCACCGCCGCCGAGAAGCATGTGCCACCCCCCAGCATATGACCCTGTCCATCACTTCGCCAGTGTTGGGTGGCGAGCGCCCTCACACGGTACGTACTATTACCGTATACTTGCACCAGCGTCCTGACAGTATGTAGGCACTTGAGAGATGGAAAAATCCCGACTCTCTTCTCCTTCTTTCCCCCTGTGTCTTATACACCTTGTTGGACACTGAGCTATCTGAATTTGGTCACGGCTCTGGCAGACGATAGCACTCTCCTCTCTGGGGTGGATTAACTCGAACCTCACTCAGTTACACATCCTAGGACCTTTTCTCAGGAGCATATACACCATTACGTGGCTTGTCAGAACCCAGAGCGATCATTGTTTCAACTCGAGCACGTGTCTCCCGTCCGTGCCTCCCCCCTCTCCTACCCAACTCACAGTCTCACAGATCCGCGGGCGCAGGATTTCGCATACCTCCATTCATGCTAACCACACGTGATCCCCCACTTTGTATGTCTCCGAATCACGGAAACCCCGGCATCCCCCCGAGTCAGCAGGTCTCACATTCACGTTTCGCATTGACGTTTGTAATGGAACATCACGAGTCACCGACGGGCCTTCCAGTTGTGAGCGTCCAAGCGCCGAGTTCTGAATAACGGCAACGGTAATCCTCCCCCGCTCCTCTCATCCCTGCAGGGCCACCGCCCACTTTCCGAGTCGAGGGTCGCGGGATGGAATTACCCGTGGTGGTCATACGGAATGACACTCCATACTTACCATGCCCACACCCACGCCCACTCCACATCCAAGTCACAAGACAAGCCATGCCCAGATTGTGGCACTGACCGCTGACAACCCAGATGGAAGGAAAGACTAGCATTCAGACGTCGGGAGCTCTAGTCACGTTCTTTCTGACTGTCGCCACCCGCACATGTTTTCCAGAGGTACGTCGAATGAGTTACGGAATCAGGCCCACAGTAACAAGTTCCGAGTTGAATGTCACCGCGCGGACTTTTGAGACGCTCTACGACATGTTTTCATTGTTCCCGGGTCATTCCTGGAAGGGGAAATCAATACCAGTTGCAGAGGTTGGACATGGATCTCCGGCATATACCCCCTCGAAAACCCTTTTCTCCGCGACACAAGCTCGTCTCTGTCCGTATTGGCTCGAGAACCGATGACGACTCGATCAACGAGCGAATGTGTCAGTCTCCGGTCTGTCCAGCGCACGACAGAACAAGCGTCGGTGCAGCTTCGTTTCTCCCCATCCACGTCCACTCTTGACTTTATACATTTTGTCTATTGGTTTGTTTTCCAAAGCATGGTTCGTGCAGTGCAAGCACGCGGCTGCATATTACGTACCGTAGCGCTTGAAACCTCGGACCTGACGTCGAACGGTTCCAATGATTGAATGACCAGACGACTTGTATCCCTTTCCCTTCTTCACAACTCCAAGCTCAGCGCGCCTCACGCGGCCAGGTTGAATCCGGAAGGCCGCGTCCACCCCTTGGCGGTAACCAACACGGAGTCTTGCGGATTTATCGCTGGTTGGGTACCCCGGAATGATGGACATGATTGATAAGCGCTGTGAAAGAGAAAAAAAAAACGAAATGACGCCTCTTGCCGAGAACTTCATTACGCCCATGTACTACCAAGTGATTAAAAACGGGACTGCACGGTGGCAGGTGCAGTGCTGCAGTCACGTTCAAAAAAGGGTCAAACGGACATAGGATCGCATATTCATAATGGGATTCGGGCAACGAGCGTGACGGGGTCAATTGGAACCTCTATGAAAGCGGACCTTTTTGTCCTTTGTTCTTCGGGTGTCATCTTTATTTTCCCGCCCTTTTTTTTTTGTCTTTTTTCGTCAATTACCGCCGAATTAAAAACTCCAGCGAGGGTACCTGAAAGTTCTACGTCACTTGGGCGGCCATCTCCGTGATGGGGTTATGCCACGAGATGCCCACTGTCGACACTGTGCCACTGATGCCTCTTTTTTTCTTTTTTGGTAAACACCCGATACCGAGTGTAGTATGCGACAATTTTTTTTCTCCTATGGTACAACATGTTATGGTACTTCCGATGATATAGCCGCACAGAGGGAAAAAAAAAAAAAAAAAGATGGTCAGCGAAGAAGGACCGAGCGAGGACAACGTAAATGAGATGGGGTATAGCATGTCAAACGAACGAGCCTCAACAAACCAGCGACGCTCTATAACGGGCGAGGCGACGTCGTACGGAGGATGACCAAAATACCGTCAGAGTGGCCTGAGAAAATGGCATCGACCAAGATTTCTTGGTCAGACGACGTCGTTGTGTTACTTGAGGGCGCCGGTGACCCATGTATTCGTGAACGTGTGGACGACCCGTTGGCGGCCGAGGCTGGCAGTCGGCCTTGATTCCTCGGCGCCAATGCCGTCAGATCACGGCGGCGACTTGAAGGGGGAACTTCAGGCGTCCTGTCGGTCCTGAGTGCATGATGGGTGGGAAAAAAGCCATGGGTAAGAAAGATTCTAGGCTCATTGTCCAAAAAAGAAAAAAGAAAAGAAGGAAAGAGGCGACCCTACCTAGAATCTCTACCTTTCGGAAGTAGCAAGAATTTCCCATATCCAAATCCACCGTCGCTCGGCTGACCACGTTCATTGACACCCCATGCCTTGATCACGTCAATCCAACTGCGGACTATCTTGTCACTCCGAGGGGCCACGAAATCGAAAAAACTGCGCCCCATCACGGTCGTGGTGGACAGAAGATGGTCATTGGAGCAATATTGAACGGGACAGTGTATTGAAAATCGGTCGAGTATGAAGGCCGAACGTGATGATTGTGAAGGGAGAGGTTTGAACGTAAGAATGGGAGGCGGTGTGAGTCTGAGTTGGTTGCCGTCCGGAGTGGGGTCTTCGAGGATGTCCGTGAGACCTGGGATGAACGGGAGTGGGCTGGGGGGCATGGGCGACGGGTCACCCCAGCGCTGTTTTCGATGGTGAGCGCTGCGATGGACGGGGGAAGATCCGACTGAGAACCTACACGAAATTCGAAGTCCGTTGCAGTGGGGGTAACGACGACGACTTCCTGTGCCGTCGATGCATTTTGGAAAGCCTTGGGACCTGGTACTGCGAGGGAGATACTCCCAACGATCACGTTATGGACGACAGTACGTGACTGAGACACGATGAACAAGGCATCACCATACAAGGAATGCAAACAACTGACGACGGCACAAAGGAGATAACCCTTGAATGGATCCTTGTGTTTGAGACGAAGATACGCAATGACTGCTGCCTTGTCTTGGCGGATAGTTTCGCTGTGATGGTCAAAGAGATGATGAGAATGAGGGAATGACGATGAATACCCACACGCACTAGTGAAGCTTTCTGACCGCAGGGAACTCCTCGGGGTGTACGAGCTCGACCGCGGGTCGCCCGACGACATCGCGAGGTTCGTAACCTGGAGAGGAAAGGCATGAACATTGGAAAAAAGGCAGGACACGACGGAGAGGACGGACCCAAGAGCTCGCTGATAGACTCCGTGACAAAGAGCCAGCGAACCTGTGCAGGGGGGGTGGGTGGTTGAGGACATGGACAAGGGAGTGACGCACGTCTTCTGAAAAGTCAACAATGGCGACTTGTCGGCTGCATCAGGAGCAGGGTGTGTTGGGAGAGGAAAAGAACATACTGCATGAGACGCGGGGAGTGGTGCCGGTGGAATCCATTCAGAGTCCACGACTGGAAACAAGGCACGATCAGGGCGGGGTGGGGAGAGATGGT
>JBBPNB010000907.1:0-11101 GCA_038090635.1 Rubroboletus satanas | reverse complement strand
CCACATGCCCTTTCCAAAGCCTCCTCATACGTCTTGATGAACCAAGAAGAAAATTCCAAGCGTGCCATGACCAGGTCACATATCTAGACAAATCTTCCAACTCCTCACGATATTCCTCGAGGGCGACGTCGTCTTTAGAAACTCGACGGATTTCGAAAATATGCAACATAATTATTTAATATTACATGTCTCACGCGTACGTAAGCACCGTGTCCCGGAGCGCCCTACTGTACCGGTACGGTCTCGTTCACAGTTCAGGTAGTCGTGCAGCCCTCCGAATCGGTGATCGTCAAATCATTGCGGTTTTTGTGTAGCCGTGATACTGCGGTGTTGCAAGCTGATGAGCGCTTCATCTCGGGTGTGAGAGAAATACGAGCAGCGCCACCAGATTGAGGCCAATCTGGTCTCTCTACTCGCTCGAGCCCAGTTCAATCGGAGCATCGGAGCATCTGGTTCACTCCGTCGCGTACCATGCAATGGCTGAGCGGTCCACTGCACACTGCCACTGCACACTGCCCGTTGGCGAGGTCATCCTGATTGCGAACTCGTCGATTCTTGTCAATAATGACTCGACCTTGCACCGCGGTATGCTCCCATAACGGATCGCTCTAATTTTAGTTGTTTTGAACTCCTCGATGTCACGCGGCCAGTGAGACCGTCCGCCGTGTAGACTGCGGAGGAGGTATCCGAAACACCTTCCCTCTCCTACATCTTTCACATGCGTCTCATCTTCAGCAATTCATACTACAAAAACACGGACATATCCGATGAAGAAGGCAACAAGCTCTACACCATCTCTACCCCACGAGGACCGAAGCAAGTGACCACCATCACCAAGTATCACAAGGGACCAAGAAGTAACAGAGCGCCCAAGGAGCTCTGTGTCATCGAATGGCACAGAATCAAGAAGACCAATTTCCGATTTGGCGAGCGGGTCGTAGGAGCAGACGCGATCCTGTATAGACGACCATATTCTTGGTATGTCAAGCGCACTCGTTTCCATTCCGGGTTCACCGACTCGGAATAAATGTGGCACGCAGGGGCCGATATTTCACGGGTCCAGATGGCCGGACGTACAAGTGGAAAGTAGGGTTCAGGTACTGCTGGGTAATATCAAGTCATCCCCACTCTTTCTGGACGCATCTGAATTCCCGTCGATGGTATCTGCTCGCGTGTTGTGATTTCTTTTCGCCAGCTCAAGAACGAAACGAAACATACCAGAACACATCTTGTCAAGTTTCACAATCGGAATCTCGGCATCAGGAAACCGTTGCACCCACCGTTTCTCGAGGTCGCACAGGAGGTAGCACACATGCTAGATCACATCGTTGTGACCTACATCTACATGGAGAGAATGCGTCGGGACGTTGAGGATGAGAAACAGAATTTGTAAACCTACAGATGGACTCGGACGATCATTCAAATATTCAGTTCTACTTCATGGACTTTGAACACTTCATGTACTGGCGATCCATGCTGATTTCCAAGTCCTCGCTTGTCTCCCTGATTTGAATCACGTTCATCGGTCTGATGGCGTAGTTGGTTATCGCATCTGTCTAACACACAGAAGGTCTCCTGTTCGAGCCAGGGTCAGATCATCTCTTTTTCTCCGAGAATTAGTACATGGTATTCACTCCTCGGCCAAATGCAAAATGAACACATGTACAATTCTAATATCATCGATGGCTACAACAAGCGTCGGAGGAGATATCTACTTCACAGTAGCGCTACAACAAAAACACCGGCAACAGTCAATTAATAGCCATTAGGCTCCCCTACTCAAACACGATCACGAGATCCATCGCCTTGTTCTCTAACCAACTTTTCCACATCTCATTGTATTTCGTCGTCCCTTTCGCTTTCCGACTTCCCCTTCCTTTCGGACCAAATACTTGCTCGTCTGGCAGCAACCTCGCGATGCGCTGAATCTCGCGCAAATCACGGTTTGAGTAGTACTTGATCTGCACCCCAGCCTGAGCAAGCGTCAGATGACACTGACGGGTCGCAAAGCCAGGTGCAGGCAAAACACAACCCCATTCAGTTCAAAGGCGTTAACACCATCAGAGCAGGACTGACCGAATCCTGAAACACCATTCGATGCCATTTGCAAAATGTTCTGGGCGATATCCGACCCTGTTGGGCGCCCGTGTCCGTTTCACTTGACGCGCGCTTTCCACCGCTGCGGTCGCGGTAGAGAGGAAGCAGTCGAGGTGTGTAATATGTCACCAACGGGATTCCCGTCGCATCCCGCGATGCTGTAGAAATCTTTGACGGTGCGGGATGGTTACCACTATATAAGCGAAGACGATAACGTCCCGCGACACGCCAATACTTTGCTTCGGCACTCGGCGTGGCATAGGTATCATCATTCCGAGGTCGCCGGTGACCTCGGTTAAACATTTGTCGCCATTGAATTGGCACCTTGACATGGATCGGGACTCGGAGACAGACGGTGTTGAGAGCACGGGTAAAGATGTTGAAGAGGGAATTTAGAACAGGAATGCCTTCTGATGTGCTTGATTTCGTGAGGACTTTTTCGAGCGTTATGGCGAGCGCGGATACGGATGCCGACGAGGCCCTTGCAACGATTCGGACACTGGAAAAGACCACGAGTGCACCGAAAAGCGAGATGGGTGTTCGAAGGTGAGTAAAGTGCTAAGGGGTAGAACGAAATTCGAATGGTGAGCGGACAAAGGTGGACTTCAAAGGCGAAGCATGAGAAAACTTAATGCTCACCTGCAGTCGAAGATGCAACATTCGTTCGACGACGGATCTGAAGTTGGGCATTCCCGAATGACAATGGTGATGGACTTGACGACAGAGCACGATTGGGGAGTAGGCCACACGAAACCGAGCAAGGCTGTTTGGGTGCGGGGAAGGCTTACGTTGAAGCGACGTGAAAGACGCGACTGTACGTCATGCTCGTTGAACCTGGGCTTGAGAAATACGTCGTGCCGCCCTGAAGCCTGAGGCGTAGCGTGCAAGGTTCGTAACACTCTCGAATGCATTCCGCATGGTAGCCTCGAGCCATGCCAAATGAGTTGTCCAAAAACGCGTTGTGTTATCTGTAATGATCTGGTGATTTGTGGTCTGAGGGGTCGTTCAATGAGAGAAACCCTCCAATATGAAATCGCAACGTGCGAAACATGTGCTTGTCATTCGGCTGCGATTAGGGTGAGATAACGGGAATGGATCAGCGTGGTCCAAGGGAGTTCGTGTGTGCTTGGCTTCTTCCATTTTTCGAAGCGCACTCGAGAGCAAACATGTATCGGTGGGGGTGGGCTCCATAATATAGAAAACCGGACTCCGACCGTTTTCCGGCTCTCTACACAATAAGGCAATAAGATTTAAAGCTCGTGTATCACCTATACCGGAATCCAGAGGGTATAAACCAGACGAACAGCCGGTCACCTACCGCGCTCTCTTCCAATGCACAAATCATCAGCAGATGGCCTGAACTTGTTCTAATTTAAGTAAAACTGAGTAGATGAAAAAACTTACCAGTTGGCACAGAAGCGACAATCTCCTTTTTTCGCTGCAAGCTGCCAGGCTGCAGCTGGTTAACTTTTAAGCCATGAGACCTCCGGGGCGATTCGAAATACAGCGTTGGCTCCGTCGCCGGGGAAAGCGCCCAGCGAGTCAACCCGTGCCACTGGATGCCAGGCACGGCCGTTATTTCAATTTGACCCTGTCCGCTTGTTCACTGCCAACTGGCATGGCTTTGATGCAGATTAAACCCGTGTCCAACATGTTTGAACTCGAGTCCGCGTCACCTGGCCAGTGGCCACTGCGCCGGCCCGGGGCCGGACTCGAGCCTGACTCGTTTCATTGAATTCAGTTTGGCCAAGCGATTCTTGTGTCCACTGCTTTGCTTTCATCTTTGACCCGCCGGAACGCATTGTCGTCTTCCTAACTGTCCCGTTAGCGGCCCAATCACATCCCGCAGGGCGTCACTGTGCGCGCCTATTAAAGGTTGGATCTCGTAGTCAAGGTATTGCTGGTCCGCAGGTACCAGTCCATACACGATCAAACAGCAAATTGTTGTATTTTATCTTGATGGCCCACCAGTCACACACACACGTCTAGCCTTCTAGGCTCTGCCCAGAGGCATCATTGATAACTGAGGCTGGGGTGGTGATAGCGATATATGGATCAGGACTTTGAGGTACATCTATATACGACATGACGCGTCCTTGTTCACTGCTCCGCACTTGGGCCGAGGCCTGAGGCGCTGCTGCATAACAAGTTGGACGTAACTCATCCATGTTGATGCCCAGGTTCTCCCGGTCCCGCCGTGCCTGATACAAGTGTTTTGGGACTACCGTTTGCTGTGCTATGATATAATGGCTGGTGGTTGCTATATAGGCTGCGAGCCTCGGTATCACTCTCGTTTACGATACTTGCCCACCTTGCCCAGTGACTTTTACTCTCCAATTCCCCTGGATCACATCTATTCTGTACTTCGACGGTGACCATCTCACACCATGGACGCAACTACTTCATATCGACTGTCTTGTTGGACCGCGACGATCCTGGTCAGTACACACAACGCCACTGATGATTGTGGGCTCACTGTCATTTCGGTAGCTCCAGATCGACGCACGTCCAACTACGAGCTATCACGATAAATACCTTGTTCCCCTAACGGAGACTGTGGTACGCTCAGCATCTGAGCAAAGATTGTACTCGCTCGCGAGTGTATTGCGGCTGCAGTGCCCGGACACGTTTTGGGTCCTGTTTCAGGCCCAAGTGTATGTTCTGATACGGCCACTACTTTGGGCTGTCTGCTTCTTTGTGAGTGCTTTCTGCGTACACTGAATGCCTCCTCTGACCTCGTTTCTAGTTTCGCCCTATCATTTCGGATGTGATCTCGATGGCCCGGATCATGTGCCAATTAACCTCGATATCTTCGTATACCATATTTTTGGTCATATTTGAGATGTTACGATGTCTCCGAAGACTTGCACCCTTGCGACAAGGTTAGTGTCACGAGAGCAAATGAAACGTGTTCATGCTGAACCTCTGAGCAGTTTATTGTTCGACTCACTGTCCTGTTTTGCCGAGATGACGTTTACTTGGTGATGTCTTTCTTGTGGAGTGTAAGAGCAACTATACAAGTTAGTTTATTCGCCTCATTTCCGGAACGAATATCCTCACCAATCGTCTCGCAGTATTGGCGAATATAACTGTATACAAGGTGCATCTAGCTTGGGAATGTCAGGTTGCCCTTCCCCACCTATCCTCCACTTTACTATAGGATGGCAGCAGTTTCAACTAATTCCTTTTCATCTAAATCGAGTCTCATCTCTACTTGATACCATTTCATAATCGAGTTCATACCAACCGACTCACTAACATCGAGACATCACGTCCAATTGCATAATCGATCACGTCTAATCAAACACTTCAATTAGTAGCACATACCAGTGGCGTCATTGGCCAGACTCGCCTTACTTGGGCTTGACCTACACAGGGTTTCATCGCGGCCACAGCAAATACAGCCCTGTACAGCAACGGCATGTGACTCGACCAAGCACTCGTGGCCGTATTTTTCTGGAAGGCTTGCGTGGACCGAGTTTCAGGGCTACATTATAAATGTCTTGTGTGATCTTCGTTCCATGTCCTGAATAGAAAAGGCTGCTCCGCCACCCGTTGATTTCAGGACTGCAATAACGTGTTCATCGTGTAAGAGACTGCGGAACGAAGGTGTCTTGATGCTGACTCGTCGAAGAGCTGTTCGAGCGCCCTCCGAAGACCGTCGGATGTATATATCATCCGTGTATTCGCACCGTCACGCCCCCAAAGCCACGCTTCGTCGTCCTTGTCTATCCATCGCTATATTTGCAAACATGCAGCGGCGGGCGGACACCACCGTTTGACCCATGGTTGCGATCGTTGGACCGGACAGACCCCACGATTGTGCACGAATTCGCAAGCGGACGGGATCTCTTGGGAGAGTAGCCACCAAATCACCCGCCGTGCTCTGAAATAGAAACCGGCGCGCGCCCGGGATATCTCCAACTAGAGGTGTGGGTGGCTGTTGCACGGAACATGGCCATCGGTCACGTCCGCCCCGGTAGGAAATGGGAAATGGAGAGATTGCGTTTGGACCGGGGCGGGCATAGACGGGACAGCTTTTGGGAGGAATCGGAACACAAGGATCTATGAGGGATCTCCGAGGGGAGGGTCCTGTATAAGTCGACGGCCTGTGAGGGTCATTCGGTACAGTTTTTATGGACATGAACGAGCAACTCCAAGATGACCGTGGTGAGGATGAACGGGTGTGAAAACAACACGTGACCAGGTGGCAAGCGGTGGGTAGATAATGCCAACGGATCGATTTCCATGATCCATCCCGAAACACGACTTTGAATTTTCTCGGTAGGTTCAGGAAAAAATATTTTAAAGCCATCAGATTACCCACAACCCGACATTTTTATTTCGCTCTTGACTAGCATCTCCTACGTTCCTGCGACTGAAGTATCATCATGGGTGTCCTTGATATCGTCCCTGTGCGTGATGATGCACGTCCGGATGAGCGCCTAGAGCTAACAAACTCATCCAGGCCGGCGTTTTGACTGGAGAAAACGTTCGCAAGTTGTTCAACTATGCAAGGGAGCACCAGGTACAGTTTCATCACTTCTCGATCAGAGTTGATCATCGTGCTGACATTGTATCCGCGATCCCAGTTCGCCATTCCTGTGAGTGACCCAGTTTCTAAGCAATGATTGAATGGATTTCCAAGTGCGTGTTTTTGTTGGCCTAGGCTATCGTAAGTCGCAGCGTATCGTCTTTGCGACCCAATGTTGATAACGAATGCCACCAGAACGTTACCTCTTCTTCTACGGCGAACGCCGTTTTAGAAGCCGCAAGGTCAATACATCCGCTATGCATGTCCGCCGTGACTGATATTGTGTTTTAGAGATATAAAAGCACCCATTATTCTCCAAGTTTCTCAGGGTGGAAGCGCCTACTTTGCAGGAAAGGGGCTCCAGAACGGCAAGCAGCAAGCTTCCATTGCTGGTGCGAAAGCAGCTGCCTTGCACATCCGGACGGTTGCCAAGGACTATGGCGTGTACGTCCTCCTTCTATCCTAGGCGAATACCTATTCTTATGACGGTTTACCGTTGGTAGTCCCGTCGTGCTTCACAGCGACCATTGTGCACACAAACTCTTGCCTTGGTTCGATGGCATGCTCGCTGCCGATGAGGAGTATTACAAGGCCCACCAAGAACCCCTCTTTTCCTCTCACATGCTCGATCTTTCCGAGGAACCCAAGGCGGAGAACATCAAGACGTGCGTCGAATACTTTAGGAAAATGGCACCCCTCGGAATCTGGCTCGAGATGGAGATCGGTATCACGGGGGGAGAAGAGGACGGTGTAGACAACTCTGGCGTTGACAACGCAGCGCTGTACACCCAGCCAGAGGATATCTACGATGTCCACGACGCGTTGAGCAAAATTAGCCCCAACTTTAGCATCGCGGCTGCGTTCGGGAACGTACACGGCGTGTACAAGCCAGGGAACGTCAAGTTGCACCCCGAGCTTTTGAACAAGCACCAGGCTTATGCGAGCGCGAAGCTGGGTGGAAAAGAGGAGAAACCTCTGTGAGGGCATTTCGTTGTTTGTGATGCAAGACGCTTCGGTGTACTTACGGATTTCAGGTATCTCGTCTTCCACGGAGGCTCTGGATCGACCAAGGAAGAGATCAGAACTGCTGTTAACAACGGTGTCGTCAAGATGAACGTCGACACTGGTAAGAGTGCGGGTATCACGCGGTGCATAATCTGATATTTTCGTCTTGCAGACACCCAGTTCGCTTATCTAGCCGGTATTCGCGTATGTCGGATCGCTCGTTATCCTCTCTATTCCTCTGACTTGAACGTGTCTCTGTAGGATTTCGTCATCAAGAGGAAAGATTACCTCCAGACCCAGGTTGGAAACCCCGAGGGAGCCGACAAACCAAACAAGAAGGTATGTTCGTCGCCTGCCTAGAACGTGACCGTACGTTTATCTCCGATCCCCAGTTCTATGACCCCCGTGTCTGGGTTCGCGAAGGTGAGAAGACGCTCAGCGAGCGTGTCAAAGAAGCATGCGTGGATTTGGGCAACGTCAGTGAGTCGACCTCGTTTGGCTAATCTCGCCCGCTGGATGATTGACGTGAATTGCGTTTCTCAAAGACCGCCTGTAAATACAACCATCGTGAAGAATACTTGGATCGTCGAAGCTGTAATATTTACCGTAGACTTTTTTTTCGTGCGCGAGGTGGTCGGACGAGTTGTAAATCCTGCATATATACGTTTTCGAGCGTCGACCTAGATCTGAAGTTCCACGCTTGATCAGTCTTCAACGCGAACTTTTTGCTCTGGGCAACTTGGAAGAAGGTCTTCCATCTAAATATGCTTCTTGATAAGCGCCTCGAAGCTTATTGCCAAAGGCTGTCCCCGCGTTTACTGATTCGAAAGTTGAACTCCGTCCTCATCCAAGTCGTCCCGTCACTAAGTACATCCGCTGATATCCACCCTAACGCAAGTCGTTGCGAGTCTTACGACCGTCAACTTTCATCGTCAAGTAATAAATAGCCGATCATGCAATGTGAGTCTTCTCACCGTCTTTCACCCGCTCATACACGTAACATAATGGCACAGTCCAAGCTGTCCCGCTCCTCCCCGTCTTCCTGACGATCGAGTGCACCCGCGCTGCACTCTGGGCTGCGCGTGCCGTATTCGAGCCCGACACCCACGGCGGGCTTCTACGCGCTCTTTTCGCGCTCTTGGTAGCCATCCTGGGGGTGGTCCCGAGTCCTGTCTGGATGATCATCGAGTACGGCGCATGCGTGGCGTGGGTACCTGTCCGTGGCGTCTTGTGGGTGTGGGGAATTGGGCGGGGAAGGTTGAAGACACGTGAGTGTGTTTTTTTTTGTGTGATGTTCTCGAGCTTGGGAGGGGGGGAGAATCGGCGCTGATGTCGAGTCGCGTTTTTTTTTTTTCGAATCCGTGCGTTAGGATATCCGATCGCGGTGACGCGTTGGTACGCGCATACGCGCGCGCGGCGGGCAGAGACGCTCCGACGCCGACGACGACGACAGCTATGAATGAATAGTATGGGATACCTCCGAAGACGCGTCGCTCAAAAACGGTGTTGGAATAGGATGGTGTGCACTGCCGGCGTGTATAGGTATCTTGAAGGACTTGACTGAATTGTAAGGGCAGGTGATGTTGTGCTTGTTTATCTTGTGTTCTACCGCTTGGGACATAGGTTACTGACGTTTGTTATTCACCGTGTGTACTACTAGTACTAGAAACTGTATCGGTACTCCGACCTCGTTTATCATCAACGTGTTTTGGGTCGCTGGCGCCGTCAGCCGCAGCTGCTCGGTGGCGGCTGACAAGTTGAAATAAGGACAGTGAAACGCCGAGACATCTTTCTCGCAGACAGACATCACACCAACGATGTCCACTCTCGTGACACTCTTTCACGTTCTCGTGGCCATCTACCGCTTGATTGCGGCTTTGTGGAACGCGTGCATCGTCCTCCTGCGGGTCGTACGGTCAGCAATGCAAGAAGCCAAAGAAGAAGCGACCGAATTGATGGCGCTACTCGACGATGGTGCTCCTGTGATGGTCAGCCCGCATCGATGATCCGGTGACGCTAACTCGGAATGTCGTGCTGACTGGCTTCTACTCACAGGACGCGATCACGTCGACGTCCTTGCTAGATGCCAGTGGTCCCGCGAACCCATGGCAAATGTTGATCATCGCGAGAGCATCCTCGTTCGTGCTTCTCCTCCGGCTATCCAAGTGTCGCGTGCTCCATTTAGAAGTGGACGAGGTACGTCCATCAGATCGACCGCTCGAGCCTATTGCTCCAATTCATATTCGTGAATCATGATCGTTTTGCAAACCCGATTAGAAGTTCATTACCGCCAAGCTGGAGGTGATCCGGTCAGAGTTGATGCTGCACGTTCAGCACATTCCACGCTTGGTACGTCGTCGTGGACAGGGGCTATCGATAGGTGAGAAGTGGCTGACGCAGGTGGTATTGGCGTCAGTTGCAGATGCCGATCGGGATGCACGACACGCGGCTCGTCCGATATACCCCGATGAGACTGCCATATCTCTGGAAGGAAGAACAGGCGGGCCCGCAGTGCAAGGACGGGGGCGAGGTTGTCGAGGGGTCGATTGAATCTGCCGCGCCCGCGTCTTCTGTCAGCACAGGAGGTGAAGGACGTTCTCATCGGAAGAAGTACGTCCAACTGCTCACGGAAAGCGCGTTGCGACGTCGGTTGCATATGGATCGACTCGGGCGCGCTGGGGTGGACGCTGTACCGAAGAAAGGGATGGGGACCGTGAAGAGCCACGGGGAGAACGTGGTCAAGAGGAAGGCGCTGGCAAACGCGACGAACGTGGGCCTCACGCCGCTTGTTCAGGGGTGCACGGAAGCAGACGGGGCACCGGACGAGACGTATGGATCGGTGACGGGTGTAACAGACACGGGCACGCCGAAGCAGGTCCGTATGGAGCGACACATCCACGCGGCGCTCAGTGAGAACTTGTCGATCCCGAACATCGTGCAGGCGCCGTCGTTGCGAAAGGGAGTCGAACAGCCGCGTCGGTCGCAGTCGTTGCGACGCAAGCGTGGACAGTTTGATTTGTATGCGCAGGGGGTCTCCAGCGAGTTCAGTTTGTTGTCGAAGATGGGTCAAGGGAGGGACTGAGGTAATTGGATGACTGGGCATGAGTCAGTTGATGAACTGGATTATGTAACGAGGAATGTCCTTTTCAGGCAAGTTGGTCAACGCTGATAGCAAGTTCGCGGACGTTTTTCGAGTTGACTGATGGCGGCGAAAAGACAAGGTTTATTCTGGGGCTTCGGTGTTGATTGTGACTGTAGTTTGGAGAGTATCGAGCGTTGTGTCAGTGTGAGTTCTTGATACAATGTATCGGTCGTAGCATATGTGAATTAATGCTGTAGCTGAATGGGGGTAATCGGCTTGTAAATCGTATGTATATAAAAGACACAACATCGTCCGGTGACTCGCTATCGTCACCGAGGATGGTGCTCGTACAGTGCCGCGACAAAGACGGCTGGCAGTGGACA
>JBBPNB010000906.1:0-11114 GCA_038090635.1 Rubroboletus satanas | reverse complement strand
ACCCGCCCCTTTCAACATTTATCCATGGACTTAATTTCCGGTCTCCCTTTGGTCGGTAATCTGGATTCTGTTTTGGTCGTGGTGGACCACGGCCTTACTCGAGGGGTGATTTTCATCCCATGTTCAAAATCGGTATCGGCGGCCGACATCGCCAACCTCTTCTTCCAACATGTTTTCCCTCGGTTTGGGTTACATGATCAAATCATCTCGGATCGAGGCCCCCAGTTTGCCTCTACCTTCGCCCTTGAACTCTCCCGACTCCTCCACTATGACGTCGCCCTCTCCACAGCTTACCATCCCCAGACAGACGGAGAGACCGAGCGAGTCAACCAAGAATTGGAAACGTATCTACGCCTTTTCTGCCAGGAAAAACCGGAATCCTGGACCAACCTCCTTCCCATGGCGGAGTTCCACCACAACTCCATGACTCACTCCGCCACCAAGCAATCCCCCTTTTCCCTAATGATGGGATACCAACCGCGTGCCTACCCTAAAATCGGCCCTACCTTTGTGCCTCACCTCGCTGATCGACTCTCTGAACTTGCCTCTGCATGAGAAGAAGCCAAATCAGCATTGACCAATTCCCAGAAGGTCATGGCTGACAGATGGCACGTTAAATTCACCCCCTTTACTCTCGGACAGAAGATATGGCTGGAAGCCACCAACCTCCCTATTGTGTCCAACCGCAAACTCTCCCCTAAACGCCACGGCCCCTTTTCCGTCAGCAAAGTCATTTTCGCTGTGGCGTATGAGTTGAACCTTCCATCCTCTTGGAAAATACACCCAGTTTTCCATGTGTCCCTCCTAACCCCTTTTACGGAGACCAATGAACATGGCCCAAACTTCCCCCGACCTCCACCGGAGCTTACTGGCACCGAAGATGAATATGAAGTCAGCCACATTGTCAAGCACAAAGGCAATGCTCGACGGCGCTGTTACCTCGTTGCCTGGAAAGGCTACCCACTATCAGAAAGCACCTGGGAAGGCAAGCTCAGTTTGGAAAACGCCACTGATCTTCTAAACGAATATAAGGCAGCCCACCATCTCTAGCTTGGGTCATCCCCTCATGCCACCGATTCGTTCCTCATCCCCCACCAAGTGTTGCTTTCCTCTCCACTCCAATCGCCTCCCTCCTGCTCAGTGTAGGACGCTGTATGCCTCCCTCCTTGACGACTCCACCCTCGTTCGTATTCTTGATGCCGCTATCTCCCGCAACCGCAGCACCACCCTCCTTGAGTTGGGACAACTCTACTGCACCCACACCATTCTCCGCCAAGTCCAAGAGAACCTCGCCCCAGTCGGGCAACCCACTATGTATGCAGCCATGCTTGCTCAGTCCATCTCAGAAGCACGCCAGCAAACCCTCAACCTCTTCTACCATGAAGGTCTTGGCAAAGTGGTGGATGAGCTTAACCCAGCTCATGTCTAGGTTATTCTCGAACCCCTCCTTGAAACCCTCTCTCCCTCGGAACAGGATTCCTACTACCATCACGTTCCCCAACCAGCTGTCATCCCCTCCCCACCATCGTGCAAGAACTTCTCTGCGTCAGACGCAGGCCCACCTCTGGCATCATTCCCTTCACCAAAAATCTCTACACCCAAGGCCACCGAACCGGCAGTGACCTCTTCCCAGTCCTCCCCCTTCTTACCAGAACAACCCTCAGGGTCAGTATCCAACCCCTTTGTCCTCCCCTTGGGCCCATCCGTACAGCGCCCTATCCGATGTTTCCATTGTGGAGTCAAAGGACACCTCCGTCCCCACTGTCCTTCCTACCATTGCCCCTATTGCCACAAAGCCGCCCCCGGACACCCACAGTATGACTGTCCTCGTCATCGCTGTTCTCTCTGTCAGCAGACAGGCCACCTTGCCCCTAGTTGTCCCTTTCAAGACGACCCCGACTCTGACCCTGATGCCTACAATGGGGATTTCTAGTTGAAGTCTTGGGAGTATGGTGTCTCCCACCTTAAAACGGGGCTATTGTTACAAACCAATGGTCTGGCTCTGTTCTCTAATCCTTATCCTACACTCCGTGGTTACCATTTCATTCCATTGTCTCTTTTATCATCGTGGACGGGCATTTCACCCCTACGGACCACCTTTTCCTTTCCTGGCTGATCTCTCCAGATCTCTCCAGTATTTTCCTGTGCAAACCTAACTCTGTTCTTACCAGATGGTTGGTTGTTCTTCTTCCCTATTCTTAAGACCGACACTGCCTTTATTCATCTCCGCTATGTATAGCCTTACCATGAGGCTTCCTCATTACCGTGCCTGCAGGATATCATGAGGCCGTCCCCCTTTTGGAATCCTCTCCCCTTGTAGCACGGTCTCTCCTGTATTTAAACCCCTTGGCATAGAACTTAGCTCCCCAGCTAATTCTATGCAATATACCTGCTTTCTTGGTGTATTCGTCTCCTTGAGTCCTCAAGCATCTCTTTGATTGCTCGCTACTAGTTCTTTGACGGTTATCTATCTTGGCTCATGCCTAGAGAGTGGTAGCGTCGTAACAGATGGCTATGCAATCCCACCAAATACCGGAGTTGGTCAACATTTAAACAAGAATTTGGAACGACCTTCTCCTTCGCTACCGCTGCTCGGAACGCACGGAGGGAACTAAGAAAGCTCAGAATAGAGGCTGCCTTACCAAAAGCCCTCCACAGCTACAACAACAAGTTCTCCCTCCTCGCAGGACTCGCTGAGATAACCCAACAAGAAACCCTATGTGACTCCTACGTCACCAGACTCCCCTATGACCTAGCCTCAGAATTGGCAGTCGGCTGCCAGCACCCAAGTACAAAACTGTGAGAAATTAAGGAGCCTCAGACGGCACTCTCAGACTCCCACATTCCAAAATAAGACACCCCAGTCAATCTCTTCCAAACACTGTCGCGCCACTACAACCACCCCGGTCGTTGATGAACTCTCCTCCTATCTTGCCACCCTAGCCAAAACCTACTCCCCTAGTGAAATCTGTTGCTCCATCCAGAATGGACTCGCCATAAAACCTTCAAAATTGTCCCCAGTAGAGAAGGTGGAACAGATTCGCCTGGTCAGAAAAACCTCAGACTCTTGGGAGAAGGACCTCTCCACTCTCTCTGACTTCCCCTCCATCCCTATGGTCGTAGTACCTAAGGAAGAAAAATCGATCTTCATCCCTCTCAGTCTCTCTTCCCCCTCTAGCCAAAATCTCATGTTTACCCCCGCCCTTGTCGACTGCAGTGCCACCACCTGCTTCGTCGACTATGCCTTCGCCAAACGGCATAACTTTCCCCTCACCTGCCTCTCTCAACCCCATTGAGCCTTCAATGCGGACGGAACTGAGAACAAGATGGGCCAGATCAAGTTCAAGACACGACTCCACATCTGGGTGGACAATGATGAGACCAACCAAGACTTCCTAGTACTCTCTAGCAGGAAGCATCAGAATGTCATCCTTGGAATGTCATGATTAACAGCCAGGAACCCCATCATCAACTGGTCAACACACAAACTCATGGTCTTGGCCAAGACCACCCCTTGGAAATGAAATGGGCAGGAAGCCCTCAGACAACGGTACCTCCTACGGTACCTCAAACATGACGTCGACAATAAGCTCACAGCCAAGCTGCTCAAGAAGTTTGATGCTCTCCCAGAAAAAGTCCAGAAAGTCACCCTCTCCACCACCCTCGTGCAAGAAGCCAAGCGCACCAATACGGAGGTATCTAAACAGTACCAAGAATTCATGGACGTCTTCGCAGACGAAGAAAACACAGAACTCCCTTCCAAGCAGCCTTTCAATCACGAAGTACGCCTTCTTCCCAGCTTTGTACTGAAGCAGGCCCGAAACTACTCCCTCAACCCCGAGGAACTCGCGGCCTGCCAGAAGTTCATCAAGGAAAACCTCGCCAGCGGGAAGATTCAACCCTCCAAATCCCCTCAAGCTGCTCCCTTCTTCTTTGTCCAGAAGAAGGATGGAAAACTCCATCCATGTCAAGATTACCGCTACGTTAACTCGCATACAGTCAAAAATGCATACCCCCTTCCCAGGATCAACGATCTCCTCAACGAGTTGAAGGGATCGTCTATCTTCACCAAACTCGATGTGCAGTGAGGATCCAACAATGTTCAGATTAAACCGGAGGACCGCTGGAAGGTGGCCTTCATCACACCTTCCAGGCTCTTTGAGTCCACTGTCATGTTCTTCGGCCTTTGCAACTCCCCAGCAACCTTCCAGGCCTACATGGATGACGCCTTTACCAACTACATCACCGAAGGCTGGTTAGTTGTCTATATGGACAATGTTCTTATCCACTCCTCCAACCCCGCTACCCACCACAAACAGACTCTCAAGGTCCTCCAATGTTTCCGCAAACAACACCTCTACCTTAAGCCGGAAAAGTGCCACTTCGACCTTTTGGAGGTCGAGTATTAAGGGTTAGTAGTCTCCAACGACTGCATTAAGATGAACCCTACCAAGCTCTCCACCATCAAGGACTGGAAACCTCCTGTCAATGTCTCCGCCCTACAGTCCTTCCTGAGATTCTGCAACTTCTACCGGAAGTTCATCCCAGCCTTCTCTGACATCATGCATCCCCTCCACGACCTCACTCGCAAGGATGCCATCTGGCAGTGGGGCACTGACCAGGATTGTGCGTTCCGAACCCTGAAGAACACCTTCCTTAAGCAACCTATCCTCCATACTCCTGACCTTGAGAAACCCTTCCACATCATGACCGATGCCTCTCTGACTGCCGCTGGGGCAGTCCTTATGCAGAAGGATGCAAACGGGGACCTCCACCCCTGTTCCTACATTTCTAAGTCATTCGGACTGGCCAAATGCAACTACGACATCTATGATTGCGAACTTTTGGCAGTCATCTTCGCCCTTAAGGAGTGATGACAGTATCTCTGTGGTACCAACCACCCAGTGTAGGAGTCAGTAACTCCTTACAAGTGCAACCCCCCTTCGTATCCCAACTTCCACATCCAGCATCCGATCCGTATCTGATTCGACCTTAGTCCAGTCCAAGGTGAGCATCTCTTTTATCTCTGTTTTATCCGTATCTATCTGTACCATACTTCCGTATCCGAGCCTTCATTCTGGACTCGGACCCGACCGGACTCGACCAGACCTTATGAATCCCTACCTACCTTCTTGTAGACGCCGTCTTATGGCTACTTTTGTCTTTCTCGGACTTCCTTTTACCTTAGAGACCGCCACAACTACATATATCTTAGATCTGTAGTCGGCTTCTGTTACGACTACCCCAGGTAGGAGTTCGTCATAGCCCTTGGTAAGTCTAGGGTCAAGGGTTCGGGAGCGTACTTGACAAGAGGGACTTCCTCGAGACAAGGGTTCTGGGATGTCGATGCGAAGGGACTTCCTAAGCTCAAACGTTCAAAGGTTTCAAGGGAGCTGCCACCTCGGGAGCGGGCAGACGTCTCAAGGAGATTCAATGTCGCAGGGAACTAAGGTGGATTCTCAAGGGAGATCTAGGTTACCGTACAGGGAAGAGAACTGCGAGTATTTATGCGAGCCTGGAGTCCAGGACGAATTAGGAAATGGAAGGTCATAGAAGGTTAAAGAACTATGACTAAGCAATGGAAGGTCATAGAACGTTGAAGAACTATGAGTAAGCGGAAGGTTATAGAAGGTTGAAGAACTATGACTAAGCGGAAGGTCATAGAAGGTTGAAGAACTATGACTAAGCAATGGTAAAAGAGAAGGAAAAGAATGGGTCTTACGGGGCTCGAACGGTAAGACCGGCTCCAAGAGAAAGGAAAAGAGTAGGTGCGTTCGTTAAGAAAAGGAGAAATCGTAACAGCTTCCTTGATAGTTCACTTACTAAGTCCTGGAATTTGCCTGGACTATAAAAGGATGTACCTGAGATCTGAATATTTATCTTGCGCACTCGGCACTTGATCACCTCTCGTCTGAATCTCCAGTTCAAATCTCGTTGTCGTCGTCACCGCAGTCCTCGTCCTAGACTGCTCATTCGTTTCTTCATATCCGGTCCTCATCCTAGACCGGATCCTGCACCTTGTTATCTCGGACTCGTCCAACCGCCAAGTGTTTCCGTCTCAGATTGAAAATCTCTTCGTCTCTTACTTCATAATTGCTCGGAAACTCATTCCTTGTCGAGGTTCATTCGTAGCTAACCCTACTCACTATCCTCCCTACCACAGGATCCCTTGGGACGAGTTTTACTCGCCCTCTTCTACACCCCTAGGTCACCCCGACCCAACTATCTATCTTTCAACTGGAGCCCACCGCGAGGGATCCTACAGGGTTGCCAAGTAGGATGCTACGACCTACGCCTCAACGTCAAGAACTCGAGAATCTTCTCTCCGACTTCCACTGACTTCAATTATCCGACGACTCCGGCTTCTTCATTCCGGTGACCCCAGAGCGAGCGCGCCACAACTCATTCAGATCTGCAAATCTCGAAAACATCACAGATCCCTTAATTTCAGATTCTCCCTTCATTCCTGGGAGATTTGTACACTCAACGCCACCTCAGAATTGACCTTTACGTAGAAACTGATCGATTGCATCGGACACACTCTCTCCTTTAACGCCGCTGTCAGAACCTGAAGAAGATTCATTCCCTTCCCCTCCATCATCGTGGAAGCCCACACAATCGCATTCCGTATCGTCCGAACGTACTCCCTCGCCGTCATTGGCATCACTCTTTGAATCCACCAACTATCCGTCGCCTCCTCCTCGTCTCGTCCCTTCAGAAAATTTGTCCGGCTCTCCCTTGTCATCGCTTTCCTCGCCACCAGCATCGTTGCCGCTACGCTTGCCATCACCTCCACTGCTAGTCCAACCTATTCCACAAGTCCCAATGGCGAACCAACAACCCATTCTGATGCCTCTCCAAGGCACCCCTACTGCACCCAAGTTCGACAGCAAAACTCCATCCCAGCTACCCCGTTACCTTGAAGACATCGACCTGTTAGGTGATCAGGCCGGACTCGACGCAGCCGGTAAGATCAAAGCCGCCCTCCGCTATGCGGACTTGGAAGAAGCCGAACTTTGGGAAACTCTTCCAGAGTCGACCGCTGCACCAGCGGATTGGAATGGATTCATCCAGGCGGTGAAGAAGCTCTATCCAGGATGTGAAGGGAGTAACCGATACTGTCGTGCTGATATCCAATATTTAGCAGAAGACTACCAACGAAAGCAGATGCGTACTCAAGATGACCTGGGCAAATACGCTCGGAAGTTTACAAAGGTATCTGCGATCCTGAAAGCTAACAATAAGTTATCCGACACAGAACGCGACATGCTATTCCTTGCGGGCTTCCCCCCAACCATTCAAGATCGCATCCGTCACCGGTTAGCTATTGTGAAGCTGGACGTCCACCCAGATGACCCTTATCCAATGTTGGACGTTATTGCAGCTGCCAAGTTCCTCCTCACCAGATCTGCGCTTCGCTCTTCGTATACATCCAGCGACATTCTGCCTCAGCCCCAACAATCGTACCAACCTCGCCGCACCACTAGTACGCCCGCAGCCAGCAATTCGACTTTCACTCCAGCTTCCACTGTGAAGGTGGAGACCAACATGAATGCTCAGTCCGGACCCTTGTGCAAGTTCTGTGCCGGCGCAGGACATTTCACGCGGACATGCTCAATCTGCACGGAGTACCTCAACACCAGAAAGGTGGTTTGAGGAACCAATGGAAGACTCTATATGCTGGATGGTTCGGACATTCCACGAGTGCCGGGAGGCAGGTGCCTCAAGGATGTGATCAATCAGACTCTCGCCAACCAAAGTCCCTCCGCCTCGTCGTCTTCGTTTTCCTGTGATCCACCCCCTCACCTTACCGCCAATATCCTATCCGCCGCCTATCCAGACACACCGGCTATCTTGGACATCGATCTGTCCGCCTTCCTCACCACCGTTGTCGACGAAGAAGAAGAAGAGGACATACCAGTAGTCCTAAATCCAGACTTCCAGCCGTACGTCGCCCAAGCCTGGGCGAGCTTCCAGACAGATCGGGCATCAAAGGATAAAGGGAAGCGAGTCTGCTTTGATGGAGTCCACATTCTGGCTCATAAGGATCCCCGTGCCACGTCAGTAACCAAGGAAGTCCTCTCACCAGAAATCCAACGATTGAAGCAAGCCTCATCACCATCGGTCACTACGCCACCATCGCAATCTCCAACCACTGTCCCGCGCAAGTCCACCCTCAATAGCCAACCATCTGCCACTTCCACGTCTTCATCCGGCGCAACCGGACCATCATCTGCTCAACCTGCCTCGACGGGTACATTTCCATCTCGTACATCTGAAGCTAACCAAACTTTGTCCTCTGTCCCTCCCTCACAGTACAGGTATTCGTTCCCTCTCGAAGATGAAGTCGCACCCAAACGGGTACTCGACCAAGTACTGAGCACTAGCGTTCCGATGCCTATCCGGGATTTGTTGGCCGTTGCTCCCGAATTCTGGAAGCAGTTCCACGATATGACCACAGTCCGGCGAATCTCACCAGGCTCTGTCAATCAGATCATGTAGGTAAATGAACTAGCTGGATTGAACCCATCCGCTGTTACTCGTGAATATGGTGACCGAGTCCTCCGGAACGACGAAGGCATGATCGTCGCTCACCATAGCCTCCGCTTCGTGCCATAGAGGTGATGTTGGGCAGCACAGGGCGATCTCTTATGGGTGTTCTGGATTCCGGATCGGAGATCATCACCATGCCCAAGCACATTTGGGAAGGACTCGGACTTCCAGTCCGGTCAGACTATACGATGAAGATGTCATCCGCCAACGCCAGCGTCGACACCACCATCGGAGTACTCGAAAATCTTGTTCTGGACTGTGGTGCTGGAGAAATCCTGGTACAAGTTCAGATTCTCGGATGCGCCAACTTTGACCTCCTTCTCAGACGTCCTTTCCATTGCCTTATGAGTGCAATTACAAACGACTCTCTGGACGGTTCGCAAACCATCACCCTCCATGATCCCAACACCGGAAAGCAATATACGATTCCGACGCGACCATGGTCCGAAGGTTGCCCTCGTTGCTGCGAGAAGAAGCAGTGCAACAGCCATCAATCCGTCGTTGAAATGGGTTTTTAGGTATCGATGATCTGCCTACCGGCTGGGGAGAGTCCGGTAACTGTGCCCTTCCGCTTAACTCCTATCCATCCTTATCATCGTTGCTTTCGTCTTCCGCTACTTCGTATTTTGTCTCCTCCTCGTATACGTGCTTACCTCCGCTTTGCATTGGACCTATTCCGCCTTCTGTGGACTACGCCTTTTTATCCTCCACTCAGTCCTCCTTGACTTCGGACGCACTTTCTGCGCTTTCTTCTGTTTATTCCTACAATCCATCTTCCCACTCCCTGGTTTATAAGCCAGTAGCCAAGAAGGTCCGCTCAGTGGTTGGTCCCACCGACCCGGAATTTCGCATTACTTGTATTCTTCCGGACGATCCGCTCGCCAGATTAGACCCTCTTCCCTCTCACCCGCCGGACTTTGTCCTGGGTATTCGTTTTACTCAAGAATGCACTGACCAACTAGATCTCGACCCTGCGAACTGGCTTTGGCCAGAAGAAATCAAACTCGTCCGCTGGCTCGTCCACAATCATGAGATGGCCTTCACTTGGATACCAACCAAGCACGGTCGTCTCGACGAAAGATACTTCCCGCCCATAAAAATCCCCACTGTGCCCCATACACCATGGGCACTTCGTAACATTCCTGTTCCACCAGCTGTGTGGGCTGACGCTATACAGATTATCAAGGACCGGATTGCATCTGGTGTCTATGAGCCGTCAACTGCCGCCTACCGTTCCTGCTGGTTCTGTGTATTCAAGCAGGACGGCAAATCCCTCTGCCTCGTCCACGATCTCCAACCCTTGAATGCGATCACAATCTGTGACTTGTCCACCCCTCCGTTTGTTGAGCACTTCGCAGAATCCTTCGCCGGATTCGCAGTGTACGGAATAATGGATCTGTTTGCCGGATACGGCCAGCGTCCGCTACATCCAGATTCCAGGGACCTCACTACCTTCAGCAGTCCGCTGGGTCCGCATCGCCTTACCACCGTCCCTATGGGATATACGAACGCTGTCCAGATTTATCAAGTGGACATGTTGTTCATCCTGCAGGATGAGACGCCCCACTACACGTATCCCTTCATTGACGACCTTCCGGTGAAATCCGTCACTACTCGCTACCAATCTGCTGATGGTACATATGAGACCATCCCTGACAATCCGGGAATCCGCCGCTTCATTTGGGAGCACCTCCAAGTAGTCCATCGCATCCTTCAGCGCCTGCAAAACGTGGGTGCTACGGTATCTGCCAAGAAGTTTGTGCTCACCGCACCGGATGCAACGATCGTCGGACACAAGTGTACGTTCGACGGACGGATCCCCCATGAAGCTAAGGTTCAGAAGATCCGTGACTGGCCAGAGTGCCAGAACCTCACACATGTCTGCGGATTCCTTGGGATATGCGGTGTGCTGCGTATTTTCATTCGTGATTTCGCTTCTATTGCTCGTCCTCTCATAAACCTAACCCGCAAGGGGGTTCCCTTCGAATGGGGGGAATCACAACAACTAGCCATGACGCGTCTAAAGGATGCCATTTGCCATTCACCCGCACTCCGACGGATTGATTATGAATCCGGGGAAGAGGTAGTCCTGGCCGTCGACACGTCTGTGATCGCGGTCGGCTTCATTTTGTCTCAAGAAGGGGATGACGGGAAGTGGTATCCGAACCGCTTTGGTTCACTTAGCCTGATGGAGGTCGAGAGTCGCTACTCTCAGGCCAAGTTAGAACTCTATGGGCTTTTCTGCACATTGCGCACTGTGTGCATTTTCATTTTCGGACTTTCCAATTTCACTGTCGAAATGGATGCAAAATATGTCAAAGGTATGATAAATAATCCGGACCTTCAGCCCAATGCGACTATCAATCGGTGGATCGCAGGTATCCTGCTATTTAGTTTTCGTCTTGTTCATATTCCTGCTACTCGCCATACTGGAGTGGATGGTCTCTCCCGTCGTCCGCAATCTGAGAAGGACCCTCCCGAGGAGGATAACTTTGAGGATTGGCTGGACAATGCCTACTCATTTTCTGTTTCCTTATTGAATGATCGTTTTTCCCTACCCT
>JBBPNB010000905.1:0-11117 GCA_038090635.1 Rubroboletus satanas | reverse complement strand
AAATAAGTGTCCCAATGACATGTCATTTTAATATGGTTATATCTCAGTGCCATGGCAACCAAATCACGTGACTAAGGGCTCATATTCAGGGCGGGGGTTAGGGCTATCAATGGCTCTGCAAGAGCTAGAGCTAATACATTTTGGTTCCCTTGCAAATGTCAAGTCTTTCCAAAATGGCCTAACATTGGGACACTTATTTGAGCCACTGTAAATAGTCACAGCGTACCTTTCCTGTCTTTAATTTAGATCTTCCTTGTAATCACACCTAGCTTGCTGCAACCCTTGACCCATCTGAGTCCCCACCTACTGTTGAGTAGGCTGTCCTTCGAAGCATCTTGAACCTACGACTTGAAGAAGTCCCTCAGTCGTCCCTCATACGCCTTGACTCCACAACTTAAGGAAGTCTCTCAGTTGCAATGTTGCTCATGTTGACCTAGTCCATCAAGGGCTACGACATACCCCTATCCAGAGTAGTCATAACAAAAGATCTAGGTTCTCTTAAATGAGGTTACCTTCACTGTAATCCTCAATCATTCCTCCTTGATGAATCCCTCCGAACCCCAGCTGGTGGAGACCCCAGCCAGCTGACTCTTCCTCCAAAGCCTCCCATTCTGAATAGGAAGGCTCCACTGACCTTGATGTTCCCTTACCTTCTGCTGAAGAAAGAGAAGAAACTCTTTGATTCACCCACCAGTTCTCTAATTCCTTGAACATTCTCCGAGCCTCCACTCCCCCGTCTCCCACTTCTGTATGAAGAAACCCCATCTTCTCTCTCCCTCCTCAAAACCCCACTCCTCCTTTGATACTCGTTCCACCTCCACCCTTCCCTAGACCTCCACCTCCCTATCAATGAATCCCTCTCTATGATGTCCAAATCCTCAGAACTCTGCATTGGCTCTCTGGAGGCCTACGATGGCTCCTATGAAAAGATGATTCCATGGCTCAATACCATTCAGTTCTACCTCCTGGTGAACAACGCGGTGTACGACACAGATGAGAAAAGGATCACCTTCGCCCTCTTCTATATGACGAAAGGCTCTGCCCTGACGTGGGCATTCACCTTCCAAAAGAAGGCTATCTCGGAGACCATGATTACTCTGGAAACATTCACTGACTTTGCTGATGAATTCAAGAAGCCCTTCAAACACCAAGACACAGTCGGTAACACCATCAACTGGATGATTGTCACCTGCATGGTTAAGGTAAAAGGAAATCAGTATCCCCCCTCCTTGAACCAGTACATCGCTGAATTCAGGAACCAGGCCCTTGTTACTGAAGTAAGGAACAACGACGTCCTCATCGGATACTTTGCCACCAGAATTCCCATCCCCCTCATGCGTTGCATCAATGCCATGGACACAGTCTCTAGTACCATTGAAACCTGGTACAAACAAGCCATCCACTTCTTTACTCAATGGGACTGCTCTGACAAGATCGCCAAGAGAGTCCAATGTCCCTTCTCCCAGAACTTCTCCAACTCTTCCACCCTCACCAAACCCTGAGACCCTGATGCTATGGATGTAGACGTCATCTGAGTTGCCAAACTCACACCTGAAGAAAGGAAGCACTGTATCCAGAAAGGACTTTGCTTCAGATGCTGAAAGCCTGGCCACCTTAGCCCTGCATGTCCCTCCTTCCCCTCAAAGACTCAACAGGTAAAGGAAGAACCCTTTCCGAAGCTTGAACTCATTGAAGATGATGATGAAGAAGACAATGAAGAAGCGAGGATTAGAAGGATTTCCTTCACTCCTTTGAATTTTTAGACAGGAAGGTTTCCCCAATACAAAACCTTCCTCCCTCTGTTGTGTCTGCACTTGTACAATTGACTACAAAAGCCATGCAGATCCCCATTCAGTTGATCGTACCCTCGCACACCATGAAAGCCGTTGAAACCAGAGCCCTCGTCAATAGCAGAGCCAATATCTCCTGCATTGACTGGAGCTTCGCCAAGAAGAACCACCTTCCCCTTGAAAAACTAGCCACCCCTTTTGCTACTCAAAACGCCAACGACTCCTACAGTTAGAAAGGAGTAGTGAAGTACTCCTCCACTCTATTCCTGAATGTTGAAGGCATCACCCAGAAAATCCTCCTCCACGTAATGCACCTCAGATGGGACAATGTTATCCTTGGAATGCCCTGGCTTAAGAAAGTCAATCCGACAATCGACTGGACATGACAAACCCTCTCCATTGACGAGTCCAAGGACCAATCAAAGAAACTCTTCTCTGACTACTCCTCTGACGTTCATTGGAATGAAACCCTTTTCAAAAGACCCTTCCCCCACCTCAACACGTCCACATAGATGCTATCTCTGACTCCCGCCTTTTTGAATATAATCGGTGGAAGGAAGAATTGCTCTTCCTTGAATGGGCCCTGGACAATCGAGCTATCCACCAGATTATCTGTTGTGAAAGTAGATTCATCCCCTTGACCTCCCCCATAGTTGTCCACCTTACCCAGGCCACTGAGTTGGCTGCTGCAGCCGAAGCTGCTAAACCAAAACCCGTGTTACCCTCTGAATACTCCAACTTTGCCTCTGTCTTCTCCAAAGAGGCTGCAGATCATGTTCCCCCCTTGTGACCCTACAACCATGAAGTCAACCTCAACGACTCCTTTGTTTCCAAGATAGGGAAAGTCTATCCTCTCTCTCCCAAACAACAAACTGCCACTGAGTCCTTTCTCGATGAGAACCTCAAGGCCAGAAAGATCTGTCCCTTCAACTCTCCCCAAGCCTTGCCTTTCTTCTTCATGAGGAAGAAGGATGGAGGACTCCGCCCCTGCCAAGACTACTGCTATGTGAACGAGCATACCATCTGAGATGCCTACCCTCTTCCCTTGATCTCTGACCTCATTGACAAACTACATGATGCTAAACTGTTTACCAAGTTTGACATCTGTTGGGGATATAACAATGTCCGCATCAAGGACAGTCACCAATGGAAGGCCACCTTTGTCACCCACAAGGGACTCTTTGAACCCATAGTCATGTTCTTCGGGCTCACCAACTCCCCTGCTACCTTCCAGTACTTCATGAATGACTCCTTTCACGATATGATTGCTGAAGAATGGCTCATCATCTATATGGACGACCTACTCATCTTCTCCCTTGACAAAGCCACTTACACTAAAAGGACCAAGCGCATCCTTCAAAGAATGACCGAACTCGACCTCCATCTCAAGCTAGAGAAATGCAGATTCACCATCTCCAAAGTCAACTACCTCGGGATGATTGTCAAACCTGGGAAGCTTGCTATGGACTCCATTAAACTAGACAGGATTGCCTCCTGGCCTACACCCCTCAAAGTTAAGGATGTCTGATCGTTTCTTGGCTTCACCAATTTCTACTGACAATTCATTTCCAACTACTTGAATATCACCCATCCTCTCATCGACCTCACCAAGAAAATATCCCCTTGGAACTGGTCATCTGTGTGCCAGCTAGCCTTTGATACTCTCAAATCCCTCTTCCTTTCCCAGCCGATCCTCCACATGTCCAACCTCTCTGCCCCCTTTGCCATTGCCACTGATGCTTCCAAATCCACTTTAGGTGGTATCCTCCTCCAGACCAATTCCAATGGCGATTGGCACCCCTGCTCCTACCTCTCCCAATCCTTCTCTCCCACTGAACAAAGCTATGACATCTACGATCGAGAACTCTTAGCTGTCCTGTGAGCTCTAAAGACATGGCATCATTACCTCCATGACTCCCCCTTTCTGATGCAAGTCTTTACTGACCATTGTAATCTTACGTACTTCTGACAGCCTCAAGCTCTCAACCATCACCAAGCTTGCTGGCTCATTGACCTTGCCGACTTTGATCTCAAGATGATCCATGTCCCTGGCTCTCTCCTCTCTGGACCCAATATCCTCTCATGCTGACTGGACTGCCTTCCTCCCTCTGACACTGACAACAAGGGCATCACCCTACTACCACCTTCACTCTTCATCTCCATCATCGACACTGCTCTCTCCCATTGGATCCAGAGCTCTTCTGCAGCCAACCCCCTCGTCCTCCAAGCTCTCCAGTCCATGTTGGACGAGATTCTTTCTGCCTTCCACTCCCATCTTTTCAACTGGCAACATGATGTGGGCATCCTCACTTCTCAAGGCTGCACCTATGTCCCCACTGAAGATGATCTCCGCTGCACAATTGTCACCTGCTGCCACAATCACCCCATGGCCGGGCACTTCAGCTATCTTAAAACCTGCCAGCTTGTTGCTGCCGATTTCTGGTGGCTGGGGCTTGCGACTTATGTACACCGCTATGTCAAAGGTTGTGCCTCCTGTCAGCAGCATAAGGCCAACATGCACCCCACATCTCCTCCCCTCCTGCCTATTGCCTCCTTGACATGCCGTCCCTTCCAACAGATCTCCTGTGATCTTATTACTGATTTCCTCCTCAGTGATGGCTTTGACACCTTATTGGTCATGGTTGACCATGGGCTTACGAAGGGGGTAATTCTCTGCCCTACCAAGAAGACCATCACTGCCGAAGGAATTGCTGACCTCTTCCTTCACAAAGTTTTCCTTCACTTCGAACTCTTTTCCAAAGTCATTTCTGATTGTGGCTCTCAATTTGCCTCCTTCTTCGCCAAAAAACTCAGAAGACTCCTCCAATACGATCTTTCCCTCTTCTCCGCCTATCACCCGCAAACTGATGGAGAGACTGAATGAGTCAACCAAGAAGTCGAAACCTACCTCCACATCTTCTGCGGGAATAACCCTACATCTTGGTCCTCCCTGACCTCCCATGCCAAATTTGCACACAATCACTGCCCTCACTCTGTCACCGGCAAATCTCCGTTCTATCTTATGATGGGGTATGAACCCCTTGCCCTGCCATTGGTACTTTCAAAGTCCCCCCTTTCCGTCATTGATCTGCGCCTTAAGTCTCTCTCCGCTGCCCAAGATGAGGCATTGGCTGCCCATGAACTTGCTAGATAAACCATGGCTTTCCAAAACCACAAATGTTTCTCCCCATTCTGTAAAGGAGATAAAGTCTGGCTAGAGGCCAGGAATTTGAAAAGAGCTATCACAGATCTGAAGTTCTTCCTGAAAAGGGAAAGCCCCTTTACCATCACTAAGGTCCTCTTCTCCATCTCCTATCAACTACACCTTCCAAAGACTTGGAAGATTCATCCTGTGTTCCACACTTCTCTTCTTACCCCATATCATGAGAACTCCATTTATGGCCCCAACTTCTCTGCTCCACCTCCAAACTTGATAGAAGATGAGGAAATATGAAATAGATAAGATACTATGTCATCATGGAACCCCATCCTCCCACTCCTTCCTGATCCGATGGAAGGGATACTCTGCTGAAGAAGATTCTTGGATCCCTGAGCAGGATCTGAAGCATGCCAAGTCTGCCCTGGCTGACTATAAACAACATCGTCCCTCCGTCTTCTCTCCTTAGAATCTCATTCTGACCACCATGGCCATTACATTTCCCCACACCACCACCACCAGTACCATCTCCACTGAATCCTCACTCATTGATGATACTTCAATGCCTACGTCTCGCGTTCCTTCCCCTGGCTCTCAGCCTCCTGCAGTCCCTTTCCTGAATGATTTTCCTCCTATTTCTCTTGCTACTATTTCCACGGGCATTCTTTCCATAGATGTTCTCCAATTCGCTCACTGGCTCCATGATGATTTTCCCTCCAAAGACCAAGTCCAACGCCTGGACACCCTTATCCTTGACCCCCACCTTGCCACGGCCATCAGCGCCTATCTGGACATGGACTCCCCGCTCTACACCCTCTATTGCACATACCTGTAGTGTTACGATGCTACCACTCTCTAGGTGTGAGCCAAGATAGATAACTGTCAAAGGATTAGTAGCGAGCAATCAAAAAGATGCCTGAAGACTCAAGGAGATGAATACACCAAGAAAGCAGGTATATTGCGTAGAATTAGCTGGGGGGCTAAGTTCTATGCTGAGGGGTTTATATACAGGGGAGATCGTGCTACGAGAGGAGAGGATCCCAAAAGGGGGAATGGCCTCATGATATCCAGCAGGCATGATAATGAGGAAGCCTCATGGTAAGGCTATACATAGCGGAGATGAATGAAGGCAGTGTTGGTCCTAAGAATAGGAAAGGAGAGGGACCGACCGTCTGGTAAGAATAGAGTTAGGTTTACACAGGAAGATACTGGAGAGATCTAGAGAGATCAACCAGGAAAGGAAAGGGTGGTCCGTAGGGGTGGAATACCTGTCCACAATGGAAGGAAAGAGAATTGAATAAAACAGTAACCGTGGAGTGTAGGGTTAAGGAAACAGAGCCAGACCATTGGTTTGTAACAATAGCCCCATTTTAAAGTGGGAGACACCGTTGTTACAACCCAACGTTCGCCGTATAATTACTACCCATTTTCGTTCCCTCCTACTCCTAACTTCGTCTTACCGCCTTCCCGTTCCCCCTTACCATAAGCAGCCGACGTTCCAACGTCTCGGACTGATTACTAGCCCCATATTGACTCCTTTAGATGTACCATTACCCCGGTCCCCGTTTTACCTCGTGTTCTACACGAGGACCGGTATCTTTACTCTCTATCCAGAATCCTTAGCTATTGTAGTATGCCTCGCCCTCCCCTCATGCCAACCGGTTTCCAGATGAATCCCCTTATAGGGATCTCTGGCCTCGTAGCACTCTTGTACTAGTATATAAGAACCCGGCTGTAGAATCTAGCACCCCAGCTAGTTCTACGTGAATACCACGTATCTCCTGGCGTTCCCCTTCTAAAAGGATCTCTCTAAGACTCTAGGCTACTTCTGAGTGCCTACTACTAGTCCTTGAAGCGTTATCGTCTCTTGGTATTACCGGGAGAACTGGTAGTGTCGTAACAAAAGAACTAGCTCAACTTTCTAAAACGCAACCCTACTATGCCGTTGCCCAACATTTCCAACCTACAGGAAATCCTTCAGGACCCTAACCTCTCGGCCGAAGATAGACAGTACTATCTACACCAGTTAAACCAAGAAAGGGCTGCTGCCACCATCAGGCAGAACGAAGCATCCCGATCCTGTCGCTCCCGAGTCATCGCCCCGCCATCCGATTCTTCCGACGAACACTTCGTCTCCCCTTCTCCCACCCCGACCAGGCAACCGGGTCCCTCCTCCACCTTTAACCCCACTCGATCCATTAGACCTCCATCTCCCTCTCAACCCGACGTTCACCTACCAGGACCTGACTCAGACGACGACTACGACTCAGACGCTTCTGACGATATGGGAAAAGAAGCGCTTCCCAAGGATTTCTCTGGAAAGATCGAGGATGCCAACTGGTGGCTCAAGGTGATGAAGGCCTACAATCAGATAAAGTCGGCAAGACTAACCCCAGGAGAGGCGGTCGCTATTGCCCTTGCCAGGATGAGCGAAGGACAGGGGAAAATCTTCGCCGAAGGATACTATAACAAACTCGCTGAAGATGCGGCTACCTACCAGAAGTGGGAAACCTTTGAAAACGAATTCACCGCCACTTTCTCCTCCAAAGACGAAGCAAAGGATGCTCGTCGACGTCTCAAAGCAATTAAAATGGGAACAATCTCTCCTGAGGCCCTAAAGAATTACAACATCAAATTTTCCCTCCTATCCGGGCTCTCCGGAATTAACCAGACCGCTGTCCTCTGTGACTACTACGTAGCCGGACTTCCCTACGAGCTCGCTTCACACCTCACGGTCGGAACCACGCCTACCACCCTCCAGGGATGACAGACGGCGGCATCCAATCAAGTACAAAACTATGAAATGCTTCGCGATCTCAAGAAGGGGTCGTACCACACTCCTCGACGGGATCCAAACGCTATGGATGTCGACCGAATCCGCCTGACCGGACCAGAGCGTGCCCGCCACAATCGCGAGCGACGGTGCTACGTCTGTCACAAAGTTGGATGTTCCAGTCGGAATCACCCAGGTCACCCGGCTTATAAGCCGAAAACCCCATCCCCACCAGAGAAAACCCGCACGGTCCAAACCATCCCCGACACTTCAGACGATTTAGACACTTATATCTCCAAGCTGGGGACCACCACTGACCAACAAGAAGTATTACACGTCCTCAAAACCTGCTACGACGAAGACGCTGAGGAACCTCATGCCGAGTCTGGAGTTGAGGAACAGGTCAACCGAGTGGTAGTAGACTCGGATTTTTGAAACAGAGACTCGGGACAACGTCGAGCTCTCCATCTCTGCCCACTGTAATTGTACCTAAGAGTGAGAAATCTATATTCGTTCCCCTTTCCCTCACTCCTCTGGGCAGCAAATTGTATCCACCCCTGCCTTGATCGACTGTGAGGCCACTGCTTGCTTCATCGACTATTCTTTTGCCCGCCGCCATCATCTCCCATTAACCAGGTTGTCCCAGCCTCGTATCGCGTACAACGCGGACGGAACTGAAAACAAGATGGGGCATATTAAGTTCAAAACCCGTCTCCACATCTGGATCGACAACGATGAGGAAGATCGAGACTTCCTCGTCCTCTCCAGCGGAAAACACCAGAATGTCATTCTTGGAATGTCCTGGCTCTCCGAACGAAACCCCAGCATTAACTGGACCACACGCTCAGTATCGGTCAATCCTTCCTCTTCTCTGTGCAAACGGAATGGACTTGAAGCGTTAGGCCAGCAATATCTTCTTCGCTACCTCGATCACGACGTAGACAACCACCTGGCCCGTCTCCTCATCGAACGGTTTTCTCATCTACCTGAACGAGTACGCAAAGTCACCATTTCTACCACGTTGGCGCAAGAAACGGCAAAACGTTCCACCTCCATCCCTCACCGTTACCAGGACTTCCATGATGTCTTTATCAATGAAGAAAGCACGACTCTCCCCCCCTCTCGCCCCTTCGACCATGGAATCCAACTCCTTTCCAGTTTCGTCCCGAAGCGGGTGTCCAATTACTCCCTGAATCCTGAGGAGCTCGCCGCCTGCCGCACTTTCGTTCAGGAGAACTTAGCCAACGGCAAGATTCAACCGTCCAAATCTCCCCAAGCCGCCCCTTTCTTCTTCGTTCAAAAGAAAGACGGAAAATTACGCCCTTGCCAGGACTACCGTTATGTTAACTCTCATACGGTGAAGAATGCGTATCCCCTTCCCCACATCAACGACCTCCTGGACCAACTGCGCGGGTCCTCCATCTTCACCAAACTCAATGTCCGCTGGGGCTACAATAATGTCTTGATTAAACCAGAAGACCAATGAAAGGCTGCCTTTGTCACCCCCTTTGGACTGTTTGAACCCACCGTTATGTTTTTCGGCCTGTGCAATTCCCCAGCCACCTTCCAGGCGTACATGAATGACGCCTTCGCAGACTTCATTGCCGAGGGATGGCTCGTTGTCTACATGGACGACGTACTCATTCACTCCTCCGACCCCACCGTCCATCATGAACGCACCCTGAAGGTCCTTCAACGTTTTCGCGAACAACACCTTTACCTAAAGCCTGAAAAGTGCCATTTCGACCTCCCTGAGGTTGACTACCTTGGACTGGTAGTCGCTCATGACCGAATAAAAATGGACCCCACCAAACTCTCTGTCATCGAGGATTGGAAACCCCCCGTCAACGTCTCCACTCTGTGTTCTTTTCTGGGTTTTTGCAACTTTTATCGCAAGTTTATACCGGCGTTCTCTGACATTACCCGCCCCCTACACGATCTTACCCGGAAGGGCGCCCTGTGGCAATGGGGCTCCGACCACGAGCAAGCCTTTCGTACCCTCAAGAATGCCTTCCTCCACCAACCGGTTCTTCGCACTCCAGATCTCTCTCGTCCTTTCTTCGTGATGACAGATGCCTCTCTGTCGGCGGCGGGAGGTGTCCTCATGCAAAAGGACGGTAATGGCGACCTTCACCCTTGCTCCTACATCTCTAAATCTTTCGGCCAGGCCGAACGAAACTACGACATTTACGATCGGGAGTTACTCGCCGTCATTCTCGCCCTGCAAGAATGGCGTCATTATCTTCGGGGCACCGGTCTGCCCGTCTCCGTCCTCACCGACCACAAAAATCTTCTGTACTTCAAGCAGCCTTGTAAACTCTCCCACTGCCACGCCCGCTGGCAAATGTTCCTTCAAGATTACAACCTTACCTTCTCCCACGTTCCTGGGTCCCAGATGGGCCCTGCCGATGGCCTGTCTCGTCGTCATGTCGTCGACACGTCTGGCGACAATGCCGCTCTCCAACTCCTCCCCGACTCTGTTTTCGCCCGCTCCCTGGATCTTGCCATTGTCGATAAGATTGCCTCTTCCTCTAAGTCTGATCCCTTGGTCGCCTCTGCCCTCACGGCCATGTCTCTCGGTACCAGTCTCTTCCCTTGTGCTCGTTCTGATGACTGGTCCTTTGACGGTTCTCGCCTGACTTTCCAAGGTCGTCTTTATATTCCAGAGTCTTGTCGGTCTACTCTCGTCTCCTCCATTCACAACTCTCCCCACGGGGGCCACGCTGGCGCCGCCTGTACCCTGGCTCTCCTCTCACGCGACTATTGGTGGCCCGGTATGTCCACCTTTGTCCATCGTTTCATCGCGGGATGTGCGGCCTGTCAGCAGCACAAGGTCAACACCCACCCCACTCGTCCCCCACTCTCTCCTGTTCCCACCACTGCCACCCGACCCTTTCAGCACCTCACCATGGACCTCATCTCCGGTCTTCCCTCTGTTAACTCCCTGGATTCTGTTCTGGTCATGGTGGACCACGGCCTTACCCGGGGGGTGATTTTCATTCCCTGTTCAAAGAGTGTTGCGGCTGCCGACGTCGCCCAACTATTCTATCAGTACGTTTTCCCCTGCTTCGGCCTCCACGATTGAGTCATATCTGACCGCAGGCCTCAATTCGCCTCCACCTTTGCACTCGAACTTTCCCGCCTATTACACTACGACGTCGCTCTTTCCACCGCCTACCACCCCCAAACTGATGGGGAAACCGAACGAGTCAATCAAGAGCTTGAAACCTACCTGCGCCTCTTCTGCCAAGAGAAACCACAAGCCTGGCCTGACCTCCTCCCTATGGCAGAATTCCACCACAACTCCATGGTACACTCTGCCACCAAGCAAACCCCCTTCTTCCTCATGATGGGCTATCACCCCCGCGCCTACCTGAAAATTGGACCAACCTTTGTT
>JBBPNB010000904.1:0-11119 GCA_038090635.1 Rubroboletus satanas | reverse complement strand
AACAGCCATCCCCACATCCACGTCTACTTCCGCCTCTCAGCCCGTCGTCCCCGCCCCCGGCCCTGGTGCCCTCCCGCCCCACGTCCAACTCTCACGACCCAGTTTTGCTTTTGCCGCCTACGTTTCTGAACTTGTTTTTGGCACATCAGCACCTGGCTCTGTACCCATCTATCCCGTCCCCGCCGCTCACTCCGCCTCTCCGCCACACGATTCCGCCGCGCCCCCCTCAACCACCGGTTCCCGCCTCTACCGCCACCTCTGCCTCAACCTCCGCTGCCGCTGCCCCCATACCCACCACACGGATACCCGCACCAGCCCCCATCGCGCCCAGCGCACTCACGTACGACTCTTTCTGGTCCACACACGCTTCTTCTTCGGGTTCCACCTGTGCGCTCTACCGTACCCATACTGGGTTCACAGCGAGCGCGACGGCGGGAATGTAGCGATGTTGGTGCCTGGTGGGCACGCGGCCGTCATGACCGCCAAGGGGGTCTACGTGGGTGGAGCGAGCAGCATGAGCGGGTAAGGGTGTATAGGGCATGGGGTCGCTTTTTTTTTCACTTATGGATTAATTTGATCATTGTGCGCATCTACCGCCGAGTATTATACAAGACAATGGATGATATCATTCAGGTTTTTGTCGAGGGGTGCGCAAGGTTTTGTGAACATGCGACTACATGGATGTTTGGGAGTGCGACAAAAGAACCCCTGGTCGCCATCCTTGAGTTGTATGACTGTTGGGTAGCTCGGTTTGTCGTTGCGCCCCCGTTCTCAACAGCTTCGAGCGTAATCTCCTCCATCGACAACGCTCAGGTTACCACCACAATGGGGATGATATGGGTGGGGTGAGAACAAGCGCTGGGGGATGATTATAGATGTGTGAACCGATGGACATCGGTGAGAGGGCGCGCGTGCACCAAGTGACAGCGGCAGTGGATTCCGACGACCACGCATCCTTCTTTCCAACACACTGATATCTGGCCGAGTATGCCCCCAAGGATAAGCGGGTGGTCAAGGATTAATAGTGAGTATCTTTGCGAGACGTTTGAGGGTGCGCCACTGATGGGGACACAAGAGTCGAGTGCCTCTTCCAGCAACGTTCGCGAAAAGGAAACAAAACCGATCGAAATTTATGGTCGAGGCGACATACTTTCAGTCGTCTTCCTTGCTGATGGGAAGCACATCGTGAGCGGTGGTCAGGAACGAAAGATTCGACGTTGGCGAGTAGAAGACGGCATGGAGGTGGGGGTACCAATGGATGTGGGGAGTGAAGTTCATAGCATCACAGTGTCATGGGATGGAAGGTGGGTCGTGAGTGGGACGGACAATGGCGAGAGAGTGACGGTGTGGAATGCGGAGAGCCACGAAAAGGTGACCGCGTTCAAAGCGCACAGCGACTGGGTGCGAGCGGTGGATGTCACTCCGGATGGGAAGAGAATTGCGACCGGATCGAGTGACAAGACTGTCTGCGTCTGGTCGCTCTCGACTGGGGAGCGACTCCTCGGCCCCTTGCAACATGGCACTTTCGTTGGTGCGGTCAGATTCTCGCCCAACGGACGCTTCATCGCCACCGCCACGTGGAGGGTGTCTGTTCGGATCTACGACAGTCGGAACGGCCGTCTCCTCGCCGACGTCCCAATCGAAGTCATCTCACCATTCAACCACTCCCTCGTTTGGACAAGCGATAGCGAGGAACTCTTTGCCTTATCTCGTGACGGCAACATCAACCGTGTCGAAGTGTCTACCGGGACCACGCGCTCTCAATGGCGTATCCACGGCAGCAATCAACCCAGCTGCATCGCCCTGGCAGGCAGCGGCACATTCATCGCAGCTTCCGCAAACTCGTCGGTCTCGTTCTGGGACATTACAACGCATAAGCAAATTGGGTTTGTCATCCAACATCCAGCTCGCGTCATCGCATTGGCTGTCTCAGCAGACTACGACCTTGTGATCGGAGGGGGCAAGATAATCACGCTTCGCAAGCTCCGTGGCTTCCTTCCCTCACCCTACTCTGACCATGTAAGTGGGCTTGCATCAGGATCTCGCTGGATGGAACCCCGTGTTGTTGACTGCTGCAGATTTTAGCGGAGCAAGTCAGGTGGCGCATGGCCGACTACGGAGGGACAATTCGAGCAGAGGAGAAGTCAAGTGTGTTTATTAGCACCCCAACTCGCGTGTCATTGACATCCATGTTCATTAGACAGAAAAATCGCGCGTCTTGAAGAAACCGTCCAGCAACTCCGTAACCGGCTCTCCGACGCCCAACATGGAGCTGCTCGGGAGAAGAATAGCCTCGTCCAGATCCTTCGTGCCCATGAGCGGAAAGATCAATGCGCAGCCCTGTATGCCGAGGGCCACATACTTGATGCTGCCGTCTCTCTCCTTGACATCATCAACACCATAACTGAGGATGTCAGAGCCAACAGGCCGATAACGGACTGGCTTGCTAGTGAGTTTTGGCGTCACATAAGGATAAGGTATTCAATATCTACCATCAGAATTCAAGAACCAATGCGTTTCGTCCCTGGAAATACTTGGAGACCAGGCATCCGCCGCCGAGAAACAAGAAGAAGCGGTTGTGGCTTACTCTACGGCGTTGTTACTCAGTCCATCGACCTTGAACACGTTACTAATCAAGTGGGCGAGCATCGTGTTGATTCGTAGCTCAGCCAACGAAGTATTGAGTGCCGCCGCCAAGGTATGCTCTACATACTAGTCTGAAGCCAGACGGTAATGGCTTTTTCGGATTAGTTCCATCTTCCAAGCTTTCTCGTCTACCGGGTGATCTGCGATGTTCTGGAAGAGGACGGTCGCATTCCGGAGGCAATCAAGTACTTCCAACAGATGCAGAGCGAACTAGGGGACGACATCGCTAACCACCATGGGCAAGCGCAATGGGAAATCGGTGAGTGGTTGCGTGCACAATATCATCAATGCTCGTCTGATCATTCCACACAGGCTTTCGACGGCGATACACAGAGAGGCTAGAGAAACTCGGCGACCTCGCAATGGCCCGTCAGAATTATAATAAAGCTGTCGAACACTTCTCGACCATATTGTCACTCGATCTAGTGGATCCCATGGAGATTCTCATCAAGCGGAGCAAGGCCCGAGCATTGATGAACTCCTGGGATGAGGCGCTGAGTGATGCCAACGAGGTATCGTTTGTACTCCACATAGCATCGCACCGTATTCAATAACGGTTCGCATAGGCTATCAAGCTCAACCCTTCATCTCATCGAGGGTACGAGCAGAGGCATGCGGCATTACATGGCGAAAGACGCCACGCCGAGGCCGTTGAAGCATTTCACATGATGCTTTCAAAGCTGGACGAGTCACCTGATGAACATATTCGCAGTGAGTCATTTCCTCAATATCGGTCGGATCACCACACGTTGATGGACATCAACAATAGAACTTCGTGGTCTTTATGTCGACGCTACACCCACGATTCGGCGCATTGTCGAGCAGATCATCCGCCCCATGCCGCGGGTACTCATCGACACCACGACTGGTCGTCTGTATGACAAGACACAGCAGGCAGCAGCATTCGAGGCACTCCCGATCTACAACGAACTAGTGTCGTCGATGACGACAAAACTAGACTATGGGCGTATCTGGAGAGTGGTAAAGACATTTTACCGATATGTGATGCTCTCACACAAGTGGGAGTTCAATGAGCCTCTGCTTCAGAAGGTCGAGAGCATCTCGATCTACGAGCTAGAAGCATCTCCGGCGAACGTCAAGCTGCAGAAATTCTGCTCGCTCGTGCGCTCTCTCGGGTTCCAGTGGGCGTGGAGTGACACATGCTGTGTGGACAAGCTGAACCATGTGGTATTGCAAGAGTCGTTGGTGGCAATGTTCACATGGTATCGTAGTTCGTCACTTACTGTCGTGTACCTTCGTGGTGTCTCGTCAGTGTCCCAGCTCCCCAATGGTCTCCGATGGAGCATCTGGAACACTCGAGCATGGACATACCAAGAATATGTCGCTGCCGAGACTGTCCAGTTCTACACCGAGGACTGGAAGCCATATCTTGGCTTGACTTTGTCCAACCACAAAGAGTCGCCTGCCATCATCTCGGAGATGCAAGAAGCCACAGGAGCTTCTGCACAGGAGATGGCTGTACTTCGACCCGGCCTTAACAGAGTGCGTGAGAAGCTGCATCTGGCTTCAATACGTAAAACGACACTCGTCGAAGATATTGCGTACTCGCTGCTCGGGATCTTCAATGTTGCCATCCCAGTCATATACGGGGAGGGGGATCGTGCAGTAGGTCGACTGCTGGAACACATTCTGACAGGATCGGGCGACGTCACAATTCTCGCTTGGACGGGGCACGCGGGTATCTACAATAGCTGCCTACCGCTCGACCTTACGGTCTACAGCCAACTCGCGCCGCCACATATCCCTCAACCCATCGAGATGGATGAGGTGGTCAACATGATCACGGTCTTGCGTTCATCTTTGCTCGACCTCTCCCTGGCTGTGATGCTGTATAACCACCTCAGGGGACTTCGCTCAACTTCCCTTGCTGCCAGCCGACTGCAACTTCCTGGGATTGTCTTTCCCATCACCGAATTTGTTCCCACCTCAGGTCCAGATCCTGTGACGAACCTCCGTGTATATCATACCATGACGTCCACATTCGGGAACATAGAGATCAAGACAACCGACAACTTGACTGGGATGAAGGATCTATGTCTCTTACATCCATGGATTCGCCCGCTGCTCGATAAAGAATTCTCGAACGGTGCAACTGCGCTTGACAGAACAACGCAAGCACTCCGATTGGTTGCTCGTCTCAGGCAGTCATTTGGTGCGCTCTTGGTTGAGCCGCTGTCGCGTGTGGAGTATAGGCGGGTCGCCACGGACAGTTTGATCATGGTTCAAGTGCGCGAGGAGGTATCGTTGACTGAGTTGATAGACAATATTCGTACGATCGAGGTGCAGTAGTCTCGAGTTCGGGACCATGACGCTTGGTATGATACATCTTGCCTTGGTTTTTCAGTAGCTACAAGTGTCATCTAATTTTCGCACTGCATAGTACTTGCCTTCATCGACCAGAATGGATTGACGTCGCTACCAACTATGCTCCCACCATGGATCGTCGACATTCCAATCGGCACGGACAGTTCCAACCAAAAATAATTGAGCTTCTACCTCAGTTGCCAACACATTGGTGACGTTGATATGAAACTCGGCGTATACAAGGCACATTGATCAGGTATATTCACCGACCGTGTCGTCTCGTGTAGTGCGAACACTGCGTAATCGAATCCGTCCATCACATTCTCATACAATGTCGACGTGCTCTGGACCCGTATCATGACGATGAACCACCCACATCGTCCCGATGACTGAACGAAATCCAGTAAACTGCATCGCCGATGCGAGATAGATGACAGTCGGCTGGACTTTCTTCGTCTCCAAGGGTTGCATGACAGGACCAGACAGGTATGCAGGACTGAGTATTCTCCAGCTTGCTCTGGAGGACCATCCCGCTCTCGATCGTGACCTGTCCGTCATGAAAGAGCGAACGGCGGAAGTCGGATTTCGAGTGAGGCGTCGCTGACTCGTTATGCAAGACAAACTGAAAAGCGAAGCGACTTGAATTGCGACGAAGGGGAGGCAGGGATAGGGGGGGACAGCCACGAAGACTCGATTGGCTAGGTGAGATAAGGGCGTTCAAGGGTATCGAGTGAAGAGAATTCGAGGTAAAGCTGGGGCTTTGGGGCGGGTGCATTGACTGCATGGTATTGGAGTCAGCTCTCCGTTCCCAACAGCCTCGAGCGTGATTTTCTCCGGCGGCAATTCTCAGGTTAGCACCACAATGACGATGATATGGGTGGGGTGGGGACAAGCGCCGAGAGATGATTATAGGTGTGTGAACTATGTATATCGATAAGCAGGCACGTGTATGCCAGGCGACAATGGCGAACCGTGAGTGGACGACCGCGCATCCATCTTTCCATCGCTCTGTTACCTGATCAAGTATATTCTCGGGAATGGGTTTGTGGTCAAGGAACTTTGGTGAATATCTTGGCGAAACGTTTGAGAGTGTGATACTAACCGGGACCCAAGAGCCGAGTGTCTCATCCAGCAACGTTCGCGAAGGGGAAGCAAATCCGATCGAAATCGATGGTCGAGGCAACATATATTCAGTCGCCTTCCGCGTTGATGGGAAGCACGTCGTGAGCGGTGGTCGGGAGGGAAAGGTCCGACGTTGGCGAGTAGGGGACGGCGTGGAGGTGGGGATCCCAATGGATGCGGGGAGTGCTGTTTTCAGCATCGCAGTGTCACGAGATGGAAAGTGGGTCGTGAGTGGGACGGAAAGTGGCGAGGTGACGGTGTGGAATGCGGAGAGCCACGAAAAGGTGACCGCGTTCAAAGCACACAGCGACTGGGTGCGAGCGGTGGATGTCTCACCGGACGGGACAAGACTCGCGACCGGATCGGACGACAAGACTGCCTGGGTTTGGTCGCTCTCGACTGGAGAGCGACTGCTCGGCCCTTTGGAACACAATGGCTTCGTTGTTGCCGTCAACTTTTCACCCGACGGACGCCTCATTGCCACTGCCATGTGGAACCGCGAGTCTGTTCGGGTCTACGACAGTCAGGACGGCCGCCTCCTCGTCGACGTCCCAATCCAAGTCAACTGGCAACCCCTCGCTTGGACCAGCGATGGCAAGCAACTTTTTGTCTTATCTTACGACGGCAACATCGACTGTCTCGACATGTTCACTGGGACGACGGGCTCTCAATGGCGCATCCACAGCACCAATGAACCCAGGTGCATCGCCCTGGCAGCCAACGGTACATTCATCGCAGCTGCCGCAAACTCATCGGTCTCGTTCTGGGACACTACTACACATGAGCGAATCGGGTCTCTCATCCAGCATACAGCTCGCATCGACGCATTGGCTATCTCAGGAAACTATGACCTTGTGATCGGAGGGGGCAAGACAATCACCCTTCGTAGTCTGTGTGACATCTTTCCCTCACCCTACTCTGACAATGTAAGTGCACTTGCATCAAAATCATCTTGCTGTGTGAGATCTCGCCTCATTGACTGCTGCAGATATTGGCAGAGTGGGTCAAGCGGCGCATGGACGATCTCGAACAAACAATTGAGTCCCTTCATCTAGAGGAGGAGAGCCCAAGTACATTTTACCAGCACCCTGACTCGCGTGTCATTGACATCCGCGTTCATTAGACAACAAAATTGCGCGTCTCGAAGAAACAATCCGGCAACTCCGTAACCAACTCTCTGACTCCCAACGCGCAGCTGCTCAGGAGAAGAATAGTCTGAACGAAACGATCACTTCCCTTCATGTACAGGACACGGACTCGAGTGCGTCTCTGTCGTCACCCCGACTCGCGCTTTGTTGACTTCCACGTATATTAGACAGAAAACTTGTGTATCTCGAAGAAATTAACCAGCAACTCCGTAATCAGCTCTCCGACTCCCAACACAGAGCGGATAACCTCAACGAAACCATCGAGTCGCTTCGTGCCCGGGAAACGAACTCGAGTGCATCTATCGTCACTTCGACTCGTGCTTCACTGACACCCTGTCCATGACACCGAAATCGCCCATCTCAAAAAATCCGTCCAGCAACTCCGCACCCAACATACTGATTCCCAACACAGAGCGGATACCCTCATCCAGATCCTTCATGCGTATGAGCAGAAAGATCAATGCGGAGCTCTGTATGCCGAGGGCCACATAATCGATGCTGCCATCTCTCTCCTGGACATCATCGACACCGTAAGTGAGGAGGTAAGTGCCAACAGGCCGATAATGGACTGGCTTGCTAGTGAGTTTTGGCGTCGCACATAAGAATAAAGTATTCAATATCTACCATCAGAGTTCAAGAGCCAATGCGTATCGTCCCTGGATATCATTGGAGGCAAGGCATCGAGCGCCGACAAACAGGATGAAGCGGTTGCAGCTTACTCTACGGCGTTATTACTCAGTCCATTGACCCCGAACACGCTACTCATCAAGTGGGCGAGCGTCGTGTTGATTCGTAGCTCAGCCAACGATGTATTGAATGCCGCCGCCAAGGTATGCTCTAAATGATGGTTTGAAGCTGGACGTTGACATAATCTTTTCGGATCAGTTTAATCTTCCAAGACTACTCATCTACCGGGTGATCTGCGATGTTCTTGAAGAGAACGATCGCGTTTCGGAGGCAATCAAGTGTTTCCGACAGATGCAGAGCGAACTAGGCCAGGCCGCGATTAACCACGATGAGCGAGTGCAATGGGAGCTCAGTCAGTGGTTGCGTGTGCAATACCGTTAAAGCTCATCCGATCGGTCCACACAGACTTTCAGCGGCGATGCAGCGTGAGGCTAGAGCAATTCGGCGACGTCGCAATGGACTGTCAGAACTACAATGAAGCTGTCGAACACTTTTCGACCATTCTGTCGCTCGGCCTAGTGGATTCCATGGAGATCCTCATCAAGCGGAGCAAGGCACGAGCATTGATGAACTCCTGGGAGGAGGCACTGAGTGATGCCGACGAGGTATCGTTCGCACCTCACAGAGTATCGGACAGTATCCAATAGCGGTTTGCAGGCTATCAAACTCGACCATTCATCTCATCGAGGGTACGAGCGGAGGCATGCGGCATTACATGGCGCAAGACACCACGCAGAGGCCGTTGGAGCATTCCATATAATGCTTTTAAAATTGGATGAATCTCCTGACAAACGTATTCGCGGTGAGCCATTTCTTCAGTGTCAGTCAAATTGCCATGTGTTGATGGACATCAATGACAGAACTTCGTGGTTTTTATGTCGACGCCACACTTACTATTCGACGCATTGTCGAGCAGACCATCCGCCACATGCCGCGGGTACTCATTGACACCACCACCGGTCGTCTCTATGACAAGACACAGCAAGCGGCAGCATTCGAGGCACTCCCGATCTACAACGAGCTAATATCGTCGATGACGACGGAGTTAGATCATGGGCGTATCTTCCGCGTGGTAAAGAGGTTCTATCGATATGTGATGCTCTCACATAGGTGGGAGTACGACGAACCTCTCCTTCAGAAGGTCGAGGGCATCTCGATCTACGAGCTAGAAGCATCTCTGGCCAACATCAAGCTGCAGAAATTCTGTTCGCTCGTGCGTTCTCTCGAGTTTCGGTGGGCGTGGAGTGACACATGCTGTGTGGACAAGCTAAACAATGTGGTATTGCAAGAGTCATTGGTAGCAATGTTCACGTGGTATCGTGGCTCGTCACTCGCCGTCGTGTACCTTCGTGGCGTCTCGTCGGAGTCTCAGATTCCAAATGGTCTCCGGCAGAGCATCTGGAACACTCGAGCATGGACATACCAAGAATATGTCGCTGCTGAGACTGTCCAGTTCTACACCGAGGACTGGAAGCCATACCTTGGCTTGACTTTGTCCAACCACAAAGAGTCGCTTGCCATCATCTCGGAGATGCAGCAAGCCACAGGAGTTTCTGCACAGGAGATGGCTGTACTACGTCCTGGCCTTACCAGAGTGCGCGAGAAGCTCCATTTAGCGTCACTGCGTCAAACGACACTCATAGAAGACATCGCATACTCTCTGCTCGGGATCTTCAATGTTGCCATCCCAGTCATATACGGGGAGGGGGATCGCGCAGTAGGTCGACTGCTGGAACACATTCTGACAGGATCAGGCGACGTCACAATTCTCGCTTGGACCGGGCACGCGGGTACCTACAATAGCTGCCTGCCGATCGACCTCACGGTCTACCACCAACTCGTGCCGCCACACATCCCTCAACGCATTGAGACGGATGAGATGGTCAACATGGTCACGGTCCTGCGTTCATCCTTGCCCGACCTCTCCTTGGCCATGATGCTGCACAACCACCTCAGTGGAATTCGTTCACCTTCCATTACTGCCAGTCGACTGCGACTTCCTGGGATTGTCTTCCCCCTCACCGAACTTGTTCACATCTCGAGTCCAGGTCCTGTGACGAACCTCCGCGTGTATCATGCCATGACGTCCACATTTGGGAACGTGGCGATCAAGACAACCGACAACTTGACTGGGATGAAGGATCTGTGTCTCGTACATCCATGGATTCGCCCACTACTCGACCAAGAATTCTCGGATGGTGCAACCGCGTTTGACAGAACAACGCAAGCACTCCGATTGGTCGCCCGTCTCAAGCAGTCATTTGGTGCACTCTTGGTTGAGCCGGTATCACGTGTAGAGTATAGGCGGGTCGCCACGGACAGTCTGACCATGGTTCAAGTGCGCGAGGTATCATTGACTGAGTTGATAGACAATATTCGTACGATCGAGGTGCAGTAGTCTCAAGTTTGGTATGATGACCATTGGTATGATACATCTTGCCTTGGTTTTTCAGTAGCTACAAGTGTCATCTAATTTTCGTACTGCATAGTACTTGCCTTCATCGACCAGAATGGATTGACGTCGCTACCAACTATGCCCCCACCATGGACCATCAACATTCCGATCGGCACGGACAATTCCAACCAAGAACAATTGAGCTTCTACCTCAGTTGCCAACACGTTGGTGACGTTGATATGGAACTCGGCGTATACAAGGCACGTTGATCAGGTATATTCACCGACCGTGTCGTCTCGTGTAGTGCGAACGCTGCATGGATATGAGTTCCGTCCATCACGTTCTCATACAACGTCGACGTGATCTGGACCAGGACGACGATGATCAACGTTATCAACCACTGCCCACATCGTCCCGCTGACCAAACGAAACCCTGCAAACTGCATCGCCGACGCGATGACCTCGTCTGGACTTCCAAGAGTCATATGACAGGGCCAGACAAGTATGCGGAACTGAGGATTCTGCACCTCACCCTGCAACCTGGATGCGTGAAAGTGTCCATCATGAAAGAGCGAACGGCGGAACTCAAACAGTTTGTTTCTGGTTCGGGGGACCGTTAACACGTAAGGCGGATCTTGTTGAGCTCTTCAGAGACCTGGGTGATGTAGGGTTCCTTACCTGCCGATATCCATGATTGTAACGAGGCCGACGCGACCAGCAATGTTCGCCAGTTCGGCGCCAACGGATACGACTGCGAGGGCAATTGACCGCGGTCAGGTGTAGAGCCATCTTCGA
>JBBPNB010000903.1:0-11123 GCA_038090635.1 Rubroboletus satanas | reverse complement strand
TGTTATGGAGAACGGCACAGATCAAGATTGAGGGAAGAGAAGCATACAGTGGGGTTCTAACTTAAATACTAACTAGGTAGTTTAGGGGAGGCCTCTACTACCTATATTAGGGTGGCACCTATCTGGGTGAGATCTGATTGAGATTGAGATCTGTCTGGGTGGAGAGAACACGAGGCATTATGTAAGTAGGATAATGCCGAAGTGAGACGTGTCCATGTATGAAATACAGAGAGATTGGAAATGTTACATAAAGGGTTCATGGGATTTCCCTGGGGAATCCCTGGAGAGTCCCTTCCCTTATGGTTCAGCATAGTCCATGGTGATGAATTTGTCCCACAGGTCCTCAGGCATGAGGTCCTCGTGTCCTAGGTTGCAAAGCTTGTTGAGTAGCTCCCTTCTGAGGGTGCAAATGGGTGAGTGAGGGTTATTAGAAGGAAATAAGGTGGGAGTGGACATAACCATAACAATTCTCCAGATCCCCCAGACATCGTGAACATAACTAGAGAACATGTATCACAGTCTACAATGCAATGTGTTCATGCCTACTTGTCATCCGGATCAAAGAGCAGTGGGAGAAACACACTAATTATCAACTTTGAAGCAATTTCACACATTGTTCCTCACTGTTCCTGGTTCCGAACATATCATCCATTACACCCTCCTTGTCCAATAATTCTTGAACATGACACTGACACCATGGCAATAGGTATTGGAACATTACCGGTTGTGTCCCAAGTCTCCAGAACAAACTACGAGATACTACTATCTGATGTTCTCCTTATTCCTGAGTTCCAAATCTCCCTCATTGCTGTAAGCCGACTTGCTTCCGCTGGCCTTTCCACTGTGTTTCTGGCTGGTTCCGACATGTGCTATGTTCGGAAACATCAGAACACCATATTTGTTGCCACACAGAAAAACAAACTGTATCATGCTAAGGTTACTCCAACTAATCAGAAGGAGGCAGCACATGCCACTATGGACATAAACCTTCTCCACCAACGCATGGGCCATATCTCCATCCACTGGATTGAACAGATGGTGAAAAATGGACAACTTCAGGGAATAGACACACTTAGTGGTTTACCAACATTCTGCAAAGCATCTGTTCTTGGAAAGATGAAAAAGCTACCTTTTGAACTCCAAGATGGACCTTGCACCACTCGCCCACTTGAAATGATCCACACCAATGTTGGAGGCCCCATAACTCTGAGATTCCAGGAAGGCTACCAGTATTGAATCGTCATTGTAGACAACTTCAGCCGTTTCCCTTGGGTATACTTCATGAAACACAAAAATGAAGCACTAGGAATCTACAACCAGTTGAAGGCAGATGTTCAGACACTTTTTCATACTGAGATAGGGCAAGAAGACTTCTCTGAATCCTATGTCAAGTTTGTCAGAAGTGATTGAGGAACTGAGTACAACAACAGCGTGTTTCGAAACCAGTTCTGAACTGATGAAACACTTTATGAGACCTCAGCTCCATACACTCTGAAACAAAACGGTCTGGAAGAATGGATGAACCAAACCCTATCCACTCTTGTGAACACCATGCTGGAAGAATCAAAACTTCCAAAGTCTTTCTGGGCCAACACAATGGAGACTGCCGCTTATGTTACCACATGAAGCCCAACATCCATACTTGATGGGAAGGTACCTTATCAAATCTTCTTCAATCAACAAGTCAATCCCACCTTCTTCCAACCTTTCAGATGTCCAGCATATGCCTACACACCAAAGGAACAACAAGAAGGGAAATTCTGCCCACATGGGAAGAAGTGTATCATGATTGGATACACATATGGACAACAGGCTCACAAGCTTCTTGACATACATACAACATTGCACCATCATCTCCAGCAGACATGTCACTTTCGATGAAACCAAAACCATCTCTGGAACTGAATCCACTCCATGGGATGGCCCCACTGTTGAGGGACAGTGGGAGGATCTAGTTCCAGAGCACCTTCGTCAACCAGAACATAATCATGGGGATGAGGAAGATTGCCATCTACCCAATCCCAGACCAGTAGGAGATGGACAACTCCTTCCGGAGGATGTTCCAGAATGACCGGCAAGCCCTGCCATACAAGAACTCACAGACCAATTTGAGCAACTCCATCTGGATGCACCCCATGCTCCAGTTCCCATTGCTCCTATGGTTCCTCCAGCTATTCTGGCGATTCCGGTAATTCCAAGGCCAGTTTCTCCAGATCTTGCACCCTTCCCAGTTTGTCCCCCTGCTCAGTAAATTGCTGAAACACATAGGAGTAATCAAGCATGGAAGCCAGCAGACAAGAACAAAGAGTATCAATGCACTTTGGACAAAGAGGCTATGAGACAGGCAGATCAACAACAGGAACAAGCCAGACAGCCAGAACTACCAGAACCACTGGAACCACTGAAATCATCAGAACTACTGGAACCATCAGAACCATTGGGAACACCAGAACCTCCAGAAGGCAAGCCTGAGATTCCAGGAGTATTCACAACATCTATGGAAAACATGGAAGATTTCATATTTGCTGGTTGTGCAAACTCCAACTCAGAGGAACCTCTCCCTAGAACACTTAAGGAGGCCTATGCTGGAGCAGATGCAGAATTATGAAAATCAGCAATGGAGGAAGAGCTCCAAAGCCTCAACTCCAACCATGTCTATGAGACTGTCCTCATTCCAAAGAGAATCACTCTGATCACTTCCAAACCTGTCTTCCATCTCAAACGAGACCAACATGGAAATGTGGAATGATACTAGGTTTGGATAGTTGCATGAGGGTTCACTCAAAAGGAAGAAGTTGATTACCAGGAGGTCTTTGCCCCAGTAGCAAACCTTGACTTGGTCCACACCCTGATTGCCCTGGCTGCAAAACATGACCTGGAGTCAGATCAATTGGATGTCTCAACAGCCTATTTCAATGGAGAACTAGAGAAAGACCTATACATGCTACCCCCAGAAGGTGTTTCTATCCAATCCGGATACTGCTGGAAGCTCTGATGCTCCCTATATGGTCTTAAATAGGCCAGATGAACCTGGAACAAAACTCTGGATTGAAAGCTTGGAGAACTCGGCTTCACCCATTTGGATACAGAGACATGCCTTTATGTCTACCAGAAGGATGGACAAGTCTGCTTTCTTATTGTTTATGTCGATGACCTACTCCTAGCCACCAGCTCTTGGAAGTTCATGGACTCCATCAAATCAAAGCTTTCTTCCAGTTTCAAAATGCGGAACCTTGAGGAAGCCAAGTTTCTCTTGGAAATCAAGATCAAGAGAAATTGTGAACTTTGAACAATTTCTCTATCCCAATCACAATACTTCCGCACGGTTTTGGGACAGACTGGCATGTCCACTTGCAAACCTGTATAGACTCCTATGGCACACAATTCTCAACTCTCTGCAACTGATCTGGATAACGATCGCAGTGTTCCAGAGATGATTATTGAAGGATGTCGAGTTTCCTACCTCACCATCATTGGCTCCTTGATGTACCTCATGCTCGGAACATGTCCTGATATTGCATACACAGTTGGAACACTTAGCTGTTATAGTGCCAAACCCAAATTCACATATCAGGAAGCAGCCAAACAAGTACTCAGGTATATCCAAGCCATGAAGGACATGGAACTCAGATTCGATGGAACAGAGTTCTCAATGGACCTGGACTTCCATGGGTACTCCAATGCTGGATGGTTTCAGGATCCCAACAACTCCTGATCCACTTCTGGTTTTCTCTTCATAAGCAATTGTGGAGCTATCTCATGGTTCAGCAAGCAACAAAGCATGGTCGCACTTTCCACTATGGAATCAGAGTACATCGGACTCAGCAATACTGGACAACACTTGGCATGATTATAGACCTTCTTTGATGAAATTGGACACAAGCAACAGGGTCCAACAGAACTATTCTCTGACAACCAAGCTGCCATCATCCTATGCTGTGATCCACAGTTCCAAGCATGAATCAAGCATATCCAACGAAAATATCACTTTGTTAGAGATGACCTTGTCAGAAAGGGAGAGGCAATTGTTCGCTATGTTTCAACTGGAGACATGGTGGCAGACATACTCACAAAACCACTTGTGAGGGATCAACACTGGAAGTTTGTCAAAGCTATGGGACTACAGTTATACTCAAGTGGGAGTGACAGTATTCAACAATAATGCAACCCTGAGTCTTTCCTGTTCCGACATTTCCAACCCTGGAACCACCATTCCAAAGCACTCCAAGGTTATTTCCCACACTCTTCTGAGGGTTCCGAGATTGTCATCTCAGAACAGTCTCAGAACCATTCTGGAATTTTCCTGTGCTCTTCCGAACTCAGAACATTCAGAATCAGCTTCTACTTTACTTGAACCATTGATCCGATATTACATATACATAACATAATAGAAGTACACCTCCACCTACAACACATACATATATGTTATTTTCTTACTAAGACACACCTCAGTTGTTTACCGCCTATCGAAGTTCAAAGGAACCTCGATGGCACAGGGACAAGAGGGATGTGTTAGTGAGAGAGACTCACTGAGGCCCAGAGGATAGTAATCAGGTATAAGTGACACTTGAGTAGTGGGATTGGTCTCTAAGGTCTCTTGAGGAGCTTAGGTCTCAAGTGGAACGAAGGGTGGAAGAATCATTAAATACTACTGGCAGTAAGGCCAGGTTTAAATAGAAGTACTGTGTTTGTACTTGTAGTGGTAAATGTCCCATAAGGGGACATCTCGTAGAATACTACAAAATATCATGGAATGATATGTAATACATGAGTCATGCTATATAAGCTAAATGAGTCATGATCAGTAAGCAATTGGTAAGTCATCCAATAGCATTACTAGCTCTTATCTATGATGTCAGAATGACATCATGCTATTGTAATATGAATAGTGTAAGCGGTCCAGGCCACGGACCTTATAAGTATGATGTAACAAAAGTCTAGACAGACCTAGATTCTAGGATGTGAAATTGAAGAATTAAACATAGAAACCTAGAATCTCAACACTCCTTCTCACTGTTCATGTTGCAGTAGTGGGATAAGGTATCAACTGTAAGGCTTGTCTTCCTTCTTGGAATTTGATCTTGCCCAAGTTCTTCATGAAGATGTCAGCGAATTGCTGACCCATTGGAATATAGTCGAGCTTTATCTTGTCATGTGTAATGGCTTCGTGAATGTAGTATTCAGGTATACGAACATGCTTCATTTGTCCTTCTTGAGCAGGGTTGGATGCAAGGAATATGGCGCCTTGATTATCAATGCAAAGTGGTAGAGGACCTAGCTTCAGTCCAAGTTCTTCGTAGACATTATGAATCCACTGGATCTGCTTTGCTGCTTTGGTCATGCCACAATATTCTGCTTCTGTAGATGACAGCCTGACTCTTCGCTGTCAGTGTGATAACCAGGAGATGATGCCATTTGCGAGGTACATGGCATATCCTGTTGTAGACCATAAAGTCTCAACATCTCCAGCCCAATCTGTATCTGAATAGGCAATAAAACTATTGTGGTTTCTTGTCGCTCCATACTGGATGCAGAATTCCATTGAAGAGGAAAGATAGCACACAATGAAGAGCGCTTTCTGCAGATGTTCTTCAGTTGGATTAGCCGAGAACTGCAACATCTTGATGAACCTGATCTCTGGAACAGAATGGAAATACTTCTTCATCAAAACTGGCGGGAGTCGAGACAATGACTCAGTGTTTCTGGGAAGACCAGAAAGAAGTGATAACCTTTAGTGTTCAGTTCATATCCGATGAAGGTCATTTCTTCAGCTTTAGGTGATAATTTGTCTCTCCTTTGTTCTGGTGGTATAAACACATAGGCTCATGTCCCAAATATCCGAAAGTATGAAACATCTGGTATATCTCTGTTGAAGAGTTCAACGGGTGTCTTCTATTGATGATGTCTAATGGGCTATCTATTATAGACGTGTACCAAGGTCTCGACAGCATCTTGCCAGAAGCTTTTAGGCATACAGACATGGTGTCAGATGGCTTCTGCTTTTTCGAGCAAAGTTCTATTGAACCTCTCTGCACGACCGTTCTGTTGAGGAGTGTGGGGAACAGATGTCTGATGTGTGACACCTTTGGTAGTGAAGAACATTTGTAGTTCTTGACCCAAAAATTCCCCTCCTCAGTCTGAACATACAGAGGTGAGAGTATGACCAGTGAAGGTCTGTGCCCAAGCAGTCATATCTTTAAACCTAGTAGCAACAAGATCCTTGGTGTGAATGAACGCAACCAGGGCATAGCCCAAGTAATCATCGATGAAGGTGAGAATGTAGTGGGCTCGAGAGTGTGATTCAACTGGTAAAGGACCAATTAAATCCATGTGGACCAGAGCAAGTGGACGATGGACCCTTTTATCAGAAGACAGAAATGGTCGGTCAGCCATCTTCTCTAAAGCACATCCTTTGCAAGGTGCAAGGGTTGCAGGGACGACGAAAGGAGGTAGGCCAGAAACGTGTGTAGGTGCTTGTCGAAGCACATTCTTTGAAAGGTGACCAAAATGCTGATGCCATAGATGATAAGAAGCTGATTCTAAAGCAAGGGAAGTAACAAGAGCATTCTCTGGAGTAATCAATCGTGACTGAAATCAGTGAAGGTTGTTCTTGGTTGATCTAGCAGACGCCTGTATAACCAAGTTTCCCGTTGCGTTCCAGATTCAGCTAGTAGAATCTGCGATCTCGCAGATGTAGCCTTGCGATGTCAGTGTGGGAACTGACAGTAGTTGATGTGTGGCATGCAGCACAAACCAAATTTCCTGTAAAGTAATAGGCTGAAAAGAATCTTGCTGAATGATAATCTTGCCAGGTCCATACATAGGCACGGTTTGTCCATTCGCCACGGTAGCGATGCGAGTGTGCAAGTTGAGATGGACAAAATCATCTTTAAAAGGCGAAAGATGATCAGAGCAATCACTGTCAATCATCCAGTGATCTCTGGTGAAAGATTGAGACTCAGAATCTCCTCCTAGCACAAAAGTGCCATGATAACGGTAATCTGTCTCATCATTGTCATATCCGTATAAAACCTGGTTGTTGTCGTGCTGTAGACAAATGCAATGGTCTCGTGGGTCTCAGGGACAACCATGGTGGTCTCTACTGAAGTAGGTAAGAAGGCAGATAAATAATCAAGATGGTTAAGGTTTCCAAAGTGAGAAGAGCTTGATGGTAACCCTCCAATGCTAATCTTCATCAACGTCTTCTTCTTCTTCTGTTTCTTCTTTTGCCCAATAGGAGAGATCTCGCCTGACTCAGAAGGGGCATTCTGAGAGGCAGTGGAGAAAGGGCATGGACGAGGGTCTAGCAATGTTCATCCCGATATCTTCTGCTTCGTGACTCCATCCTGATGCTGCTATAGTTGAGGAAACTTCCTCGGCCTCTTGATCCACTTCCATGTGGTCAAGGTAACGATCTTCTGGATCATTAAGGAATGGATAGACAATGTCTTCTTCGATGTAATCATTCTCTGTAAAGACCTCATTAGCAAATGTTACCTCATGTGCTTGTGCACAACCTTTTCCTTTACAGTCATGTCTCTTGTTGTAGCCTTCTCACTTGGACTGCAACTGCAGAGTGAACTTCTTCTTCTGACCAGAAGAAGAGCCTTGGTTCCAGTAGTTAAACCCGGTACCAGTGTGTTGCTGCTGTTGAGGTATGTTACCATAATAATGGTAACTATTTGACGGTCGTGGCTGTTGAGAGCCTTGGTTCTGAGATCTCCACTGATTCTGTGATAGAGGTCCTCACTGAATGACAGCTGTACAGTTCGCAGTTGCTTGCTGGTCTCTGGATACTTCAGAGATCTGGGAAGCGAGTGGTCTATGAGTAGCACATAGATCCATCTCACAAAGGATACATTGAGAAACATTTTCCGTTGTGAATTGAGTTTCATTGAGGGTTTGCATAATGGTGGAAGCTAAACTGAAAAAGTCTTGTAAGAGTTGATTAAGAAGGATCATTGCTTTAAACGATGCAGGGAGATTGAGGCCAGCTTGAAGAAGCTATTTGAACATCTGAATGATCTTCGAGATATTTTCATTGGCTGAGTGTGGAGAGATATGTGTTCACATGATTTTATGAAATGTGTAGAACTGGCCAGATATGCCAGTCTTGCCGAATAAATCTTTCAAGGTCTCCCAAAGAGTGTGAGTGACTGAGGGAAAGGTGTTGGGATCAGCCCATTCATAGTTGACATGGCTGGTTAACGAATCATTGATTGTGGAGGCGATAAAGCCAAGAACACGCTTGTTGAGGATCTTCCACTTTAAGTGGTCTTCAGCAGTGGTCTGAAGTGCATAAGTGAGAGTCCCATCAATGATTTCCAAAACTGAGTAGGCTTGTAAGGCAGAGCAAACACATATGCTCCAAATGGGGTAGTTGCTTTGTCCAGCTAGGACAGGTATGCATGAAAGAAGAGAAGATTCGATCTTGAGTTTGCTTGACATGAGGAGTGCCATATCTATAATGAGAGGAGATTTGAAAAGATATCATCAGGAAAGAAACTTTCAAAGAGATAGCCTATAAGAGAGAAGTTGGTAGGAGGTCCTGTTCCTTGTCTTGGTGGTGAAGCCAGTGGTCTCGGCTGTGAAGCCGGTGGTCTCAGCTGTAAAGCCGGTGTCCTTGATCTTGATGATGGAAGCCTCGGATACATCCATTTCTTCTTGCTTTCCCAGTCGAGTTTCCTTTGGTACTTCATCTTCTTTCGTGATGCAATAGGAGGGTCTCGATGATGCTGAGTCATCGGTAAGGTTGAATATGATTCGAACCAGATATAATCCAGGTCTCGCATATAATGCAGATTACTGATGTAAACATTGGTAATAAACCCCTCCTGAATGCAAATGTCATGAGAAGAGGCGGATAGAAATGGAAGTGAAAGCGACGAAGAAGTACCATTAAGGAAAAGAAAGTTCTCAACAGGAGACTGTAAGTCTTGGTGATAAGCAGAGGGAGAATAATACGGTAGTGGCAGCAATAGTAGTGGCCAACCAGGTGGAACCGGTGTGGAATAAAGCCATCTAAGGGCTTCCTCTCCAGCTCTGCGATTTCCTTGGGAAAAAGGTTCTCCTCAGAGCCCTGAATAAATTGTGTTAAGCTCATCCTTGTTATTACGAAGGTGAGCGGCCTTGAGAAGACATTGAAGTCTTTGCTGTGTGCGGGCTCGCAGAGTGAAATCTTGTTGGAAAATTGAGCACTGGTGATGGTCAAAGTAGGCATTCCAATCAGCTTGAAGGGGAGATTCCATCTGATGATTATCATTCAGTCTGTGATGATATAAGAGCTCGAACTCCGGTCTCCAGTTCTGTTTAAGAGATTTTTCTAGAAGAGAGAAATAATTTGGTGGAAATTGGGCACAGGAGGTGATCTCAAATCCTTGATAGTGGACTTGGACATGCGGTGTTTGGTCTAAAGATTCAGTTGGAAATGCCCAACCAGCTCCTTCGTAAGCCTTGCCAATGGACTCATGGTGGAAACAAAATGAGTTGACTATATAGTTAGCCTCGGTCTCGCATATGGGAATTTGAAAAGGAATCGCCTGCTGTGGAGAAACATCAACTTGTTCAAGCATGAGTTCTCCATGCTGGTCCACCTGATGGACTGGCCCTAGGTATTCTTCACCGAAAGTTCCATCCTCTCGGAACTGATACGTCCGGATTTGTCGCAGTGCGAGCAGGGGTCCGGGGAGATAGATTCTCTTCTGAAATCTCGCGAATTTCTGATCCGTCCTCTGAAGAACTCCCAAATGCTGTAACTGGGAAAGTTCTGTATCGGGCAGCTCCATGTATTTGTAATCAGCCTCCTTCCAAATGTGTGCATTCTCGAATGAGTTCTGGTGATTCCAGAGTAAATCCTGTGAACTCGGTACTGGTACTTTGAGGATAGGCATTGAAGGGTACTGTGTGTGCTGAGATGCGGTTGATTAGATGTCTCGTGGGCTCTGAAGATGTTGGCGAGTCTTCAGCTAAGATCTGGTTGGAAATAGAACTGGTAGGTGAACGGAGTGGAGTGTTGTCTGCAGAAAGGTCTGGAAGTGAAGTGAGTCAGTTATACCCAAGATCTTGTATCTCATGCTGAGCTTGTTGAAGCTCAAGACAGGAAAGACCAATAAAAGGTTCGCTTTCGTGAAGGGGTAGGGAGTCTTCCGTACCACATCACAGAATGACAAAGTTTTGCTCGGGGTGTCGGCAATACTCTCCTCTTTTGAGGGATCATCCACAGATAGGACAGGGTATGTGAAAGGGAACTCCTGGTGACACGAGTCCGGGTCTGGCAGCAGATAATGATCTGGGCCTTGACAGTGGGAGGTCTGGTATGTTGAGAGGAAGTTCCGGTATAACAAAAGGAACAGGTGCATGTGGTTGCAATGGAGGATCCGGGGGTGAAAAGTCTGGGTCAGTACTCACTTCTAGAATTGGTCTAGCATCAAGAGATGTGCAGTGAGTACCAGTGGTCGTCCAGAACATGTGAAAAAAGAAGCTCAAAGTGTCCAGCCACTTGCGTGACTAAGAGCTGCTCTCTGGATTGAAGTATGAACCGAAAAAGGTTCACACTCGCCTCAATGTAAGGACGACTGAGGGTCATCGCAAACAACGTCGACAAAAGATAAAGGCAAAGGCTAATAGCTGAAACTATCCAAAGGCACTGGTGCATAACACGGGGAGGCATTGGGTGATATTGAATGACGGACTCCACTGGTTAAGCAGGGCTCATAACCTATTGAAGTTCAAAGAAACCTTGATGGCACAGGGACAAGAGGGATGTGTTAGTGAGAGAGACTCACTGAGGCCCAGAGGATAGTAATCAGGTATAAGTGACACTTGAGTAGTGGGATTGGTCTCTAAGGTCTCTTGAGGAGCTTAGGTCTCAAGTGGAACGAAGGGTGGAAGAATCATTAAATACTACTGGCAGTAAGGCCAGGTTTAAATAGAAGTACTGTGTTTGTACTTGTAGTGGTAAATGTCCCATAAGGGGACATCTCGTAGAATACTACAAAATATCATGGAATGATATGTAATACATGAGTCATGCTATATAAGCTAAATGAGTCATGATCAGTAAGCAATTGGTAAGTCATCCAATAGCATTACTAGCTCTTATCTATGATGTCAGAATGACATCA
>JBBPNB010000902.1:0-11124 GCA_038090635.1 Rubroboletus satanas | reverse complement strand
CGACAGCGGCGTGTAAAATTTTGAGAACGTACTGGCGAGAATAAAGAATTTCATCAACGAGCCTAGACCTACAGATCGAGAGGAACCGAATAATACCGTTTCCACCGTTTCCACCATATTGGCACCTCCAAACAACGGTGAGATAGTGACGGTTCATCGCCTCAGCGCTCGTCTTCTTCGGATTCCCGATGTGGTTCGCGTTGGAGTTACTAGATTCAAGACCGAGAGCTGTGCTGAGCTTTCTGGTAGAGGAAGCGCGTATTATCTGGTGTGGGTGGTTCGAGCCACCGCTGTCGGAGTCGCTGCCCTGCGTCTTACCATCATGCGTCTACCTTATTGCCCAGCATGTGCCCAGGTAAACTCTGAAAACGTTGACTTTGTCGCCAAAGTCCGTCCCGACCATGCAGCGGGTGGTACTAACCCGCGACTCGGATTTCCTCCATGGGGAGCTTCAATACGGTGACTACTATTTAATGTCACGCTGGAATCGCGCCATCAACGTCGTCGACGTGTTCATAGTTGGGGTGAGCAGTGGCACCCGTTGTTTATGCGAGGAAGATGAATTTCGGATGTATAACGGATCTGAGCGGAGTCTTACTAGTACGTGCCTGTCGGTGAGTATTGTCAGTGCTTGACCATCGTTTCCTATAGACAGCTAGGACTCTCAATTGCATTGTCTTACTAGCAACCCACCAGGGTGTCTTTACTGCCCTCAAGAAGTTCTCAGGTGGGCGGCCCGACCGTCCTCAGGAGAGCTTCTCTCCTACGCATCCCCGCCAAATGATGGTTGCGGTTTTCGAGTGTAGTAGGTCCGTTTGGGCTCGCCAGCTTAGTTTTGAACACAGCAGCAGTCTTGTTCAACCCTGTCGCGATGTTTCTAGGCAAGCCGCCAGTGCATACAGCATACCCATTTCCCGAGGCGCATTCGAAAGTTGCACCCCGGCCAGTCCAGGGAAGGCTAACACGCATTTGTGCCAAGTGACAGTAGCGGCTTGCTCATTGATACCACCACTCCCTCAGTGATCATTTTACTGCAAGCGTCAGCCAATCTATCACTCTCGAAAACCGCGCAACTTGACGGAATCTCCCCGCTCGCCCGTATGCAGGCCCCCGTCGTGTTTAGCTCAGAACGCCAACCAAGTGAGACCCTGGGATGAATCTGGATGGGTCAAACCAAGACTTCCGCAGCACCGTCGTCCCAGAATACCATGAACGACTTAGTCCTTGCAAGGTCAACTCCTTGGACATATTTGCTGCATCGGGCGTATTCGGAACTCTCAGACTGAGTACGTGAGTATTCGCAGTCATTTTAACCTGGAATACCACTCTAGATCGTGTCATCGGTCCGGAAAGGTAGCATATATCTTCTCTCACCCCCACGTTCTCACAGGCTGTATCCTGATTCCAGAGCTGTCAGAAAACCTGCATTCAACACATTGGGATTCACGCGAGTTGATTCTTTACACGACCTGAACCCTCGATATTTCAGTCGCCAAGCAACTCTCTTCGGACATGATGTGCATATAATTCAGAAGTATGTGAAGAAGAGCAAGCCTCCCCTCGAAAGAAGCTCGCTGGCTCTCATGTTCCTCGTGACAATATGGACTTCTAATCCTTCTCAGCTCTCCTATAAATGGAACCGCATTCTATCCGAGCTCCAACTGTACTATCGAGCTTGGGTTCCATTCCAGACGGCCAACATAGCTCCAAGGTTGATGAACGTTGAAATTGAAACTCGGCAACGCGCAGGGTAAGTTTTTTTTTTTGTCGGAAACCTCCAAGTTTCAGACCTTTGGTGCACGGTCTTTCGGACGTGGGACTTTGGTCATTTTGAGAGATGATTTTGCATTACAAACACAACACTTTATGAACTATTGATGATTTTTTGTTCTTCATTTGAGTGCATGGATACTCGTCTCCTATGATTTTTTTGAAGTCTGTAGAATATTGGGAATGTAATACCGGCCTGAAACATTTGCATGCATCGGTAACTGCATCTCGATATTGATTAACGAGTGATGTCAGTGACTAGTGACTCTTGATCCCCGCGGGTCTCTCGGCTAACCCCCACTCACTGATGTTCTCTGCGTCTCCCTACCTTGTCAAAACCCTCCTTGCGCTCTCCTTCGTCTTGGTTTCCTCTATGGTTTTTGGAATCGGTAAAAAACAGTGGGATCCAAAGGGCAAGGTGAGTGGCGTTGCGTTTTTGTGATTCCATGGATGGAATGTGTACAACTCATTCCTCCCATTGACTGCTCTACCTCTATCCCTACCCATCACTCTATACTAGCACGTCTACATTACTGGCGGTAGCCAAGGCCTCGGACTCGCGCTCGCGAAAATTCTTGCAAAGAGAGGTGCTAACATTTCCATTGTTGCACGGACGCAGAGCAAGCTAGATGATGCTCTGAAGGAGCTCGAGGTGCGTAATACCCCATAATCCACCTTATCTTGCCCTCACTCTTCCTCTCCTTGCTCTTCGGCGCCCGGATCGCGCCTTCACCTTTGGTACTGTCGCTGCACCACCTACGCAGGCGCTCCGTGTATCCACTACGCAATCTTTCCAAGCATTTTCCTTCTCCCTTGCCTCTGCTGCAGCATCTGCTGAGGCTTTGGCAGCGGCGACGGCCGGTCACAACGAATTCCCAGACGCCGTCTTTTGTTGTGCAGGCGGTGCAAAGCCCATGTTTCTCGTAGACATGGGCGAAGCAGAGGTTGAAGGGGGAATGAGGGATGGGTATTGGGTACAGGCTTGGACTGCTTGGGTAAGTTGGCGTTGCCTCTTATCTCTTTTCCTTTATTGACAGTCATACTTAGGCAGCTGCAAAAGAGATGGCAAAGAGAGGACAAAAGGGCAGAATCATACTCATTTCTTCGACCCTTGGATTCATGTCGTTTGTGGGTTATGCTTCGTACTCTCCCGCCAAGCATGCTTTGAGAGGTATGCTTGCCCGTGCCCTCAGGATGTCGATCTGATGTTGAAATCCACCCCTGGGCTGTAGGCTTAGCGGAATGCCTTCGCTCTGAGGGCCTTCTCTACGGTATCACCACCCACATCTTCTTCCCTCCCACGATGTACACGCCTGGTTTTGATGAGGAGAACAAGACCAAGCCTGCCATAACGCGCAAAATTGAGTCGAAGGACGAAGGTCTGACTGCAGAGCAGGCTGCTCAAGGTCTCTTCAAAGGCGTCGAGAACAGCGAGTTTCATATCACGGCTGATTTGATTACGAATTTGTTCAAGGCCTCGACGAGGGGGAGCTCGCCGAGAGGAAACGCGTTGTTCGACACCGTGCTGGATTTCATTGCTTTGGTTGGTCCCCTTTCCAGTCTTACTCGTGTTGGTCTGGTGGCTGACGCATCTCGTATCAGATCGGAGTGCCCATTTGGCGTCGTTCGGTCGATAACCAGATTGTTGCCCATCGAGAAGAACACAACACCTATCTGAGGCAAAAGGGGTTCTTTGACGGTTCGGGGTGAAAGTAGAACCATTCCTTGTTGGACCGCGAGCATTGCTTTAAGTTTGAAATGTGGCTGGCCCGACACTGTCCTTGGGATTCCGTCTTTTTTGATTTGTCTTGCATGTTATTGTCCGTCCTTACGCCTTTAATACCATGCCGTTGAAGTTTTAACCCCCTGAGTCTTGGGGTGCCGATGGCTACTAGCTTGCGACCGTTCAAGCTAGTAGCTGATTACTGAAGCCCCTTCCCTACTCCAAGCAAGAGGGTTCAGCTCATTGACTAGATTACTGGCTCGGCCCCAGGTATAATCTGATTCTTTGTGCCTAGGTTTGACAAAGGCACTGCGCCACTTGCATTAGCTAACATTGACAACTCTGATCCGACGCACGTCGTCTCGCTCATGTTTCACCACCGCGCCATGGCATCACCCACCTGCGGTCAGCGTCGCCCGATGGGGCTTGTTTTCAAATATGATGATGAACCGGTCATGTATGGACTGGACGGGGACCCGCAGCTGACTAGTACACCGGATTCACCCCTGCCGAGAAGAAAGGAACATGATGTTCTCCGATGCCATACTGTGCAGGGATGGTATCATTCTTATGATGCGGTGACGGGGTTAATGACGACCGGGCATCGCACGCAGGTCAGTGGTGCCCGCTCTCATACTTGCTCTTTGTTCGGACCTTTGGGTACGTCGGACAAGCGACGGACTCGAGAACAAGGGCAGTGTACCCCGCGTTCATTCCGGCGACGTTCATCTTCCAAGGGCACGTTCGGATTCGTGGTTCGTTCCCGGGTATCGCCGGTTGGTCGAACGTGCTTCCGCAGACCGTTCGTCGTGCGACGTGAATGCATCCCATTCAGTAATCGGTTGCACTTAGCGGAAAGCCGTCGAGTTGTACAAGGTATAGACTGTGCACAACCCGATGACGTCTCGTTCACACTTTGATCCGGGCCAGTCAACTCAATCCCACAGCCTCCAGGGCGCACCATTTCATGTACGGCATGTCTTCACGGTCTGGTGTGCCCGAATGATGCGCAGTGCGCACAGACACTTCCATCGGCACGTCGGATAGTAGCCAACGCCATACCCAGAACCCTTCATTTACGGGTGCTATTAATACCTTTTGACTCGGGTCTGCCAGGGATATAAAGTGGCCGGACGCGAGGACCACCCAACACCGTCTTCGTCTTCGTCTTCGTCTTCATCGCATCCACAGCTAAGGACGATCATGCACTTCTTCAAGGCCGCACTTTCGCTTGTTTTCTTGGCTGGCTCAGCCTTGGCTCAGTCAACGTTGCTCACGTTGCCTGCCCCTGAAAGTACTCTCACTGCCGGCAGCGACATCATCGTGCAAGTCGGTATGGGGGTAAGTACGCGTGTCGTCGTGATGGAATCCCTTGCTCACCCGTGTGCTCAGGGCTACCCCGAAAACATTGACGTTGTTGCCATAGTCATCGGTCTCGCACCATGCTGGGGTGGCGAGTGCTACCCCGCGAGCTCCTACATGGGCACCATCCTTTACCAGGGACCCTACACCCCTCAATCCAGTGGGGATTATTATGTGAACTATACCGTCACGGTTCCATCGACTTTTACCCCTGGGAGTGCGTCTCTGAACGTCATCAACCTTTTCATGGTTGGGGTGAGTGTTTCGCACCGTGTACGTGCGAGGACCGTGAATTGATGTAATTTGGGCTTAGGCGTCGTATGAGCCCGTTGTGGACTATTTGAACGAGAACGTCACTGTCGTCGCTTGAGGATACGGCTAGCTGATCATATTATGGACCTTGGAAAAGGATGGACTGAACCAGTGTTTGCCTACGGTGTATAATTGTAATTTACTACCTTACCATGCTATAGTCTACTAAACAAGTTACGTGTGAAAAACCCACGCTTTTCTCCGAGCTAGTCCATTACAGTTCGCAGCGATACCATCCAACTCGTACCATGTTTCGCAGGCACGCAGTCAGTATAACCTTTGTTTCATTTGCTACCTTGCCATTCTCACTTAGAACTAGTTTCGTGCTTCACGGACAGCGTATCTGGCCTCAGCCAGTGTGGTCGGGACCCTCGTTGCTGAAGCCAGTCAGAGCGAAAACCAGAGCACCCCAACAGACGTGGTACCAGATGCACCAGTTGAGAGCGCCAACTCGGAAGCCAACCATGTCCTGGTCGTGGTCGAACCCGAACCACCCAAGATAGCCTTTGCAGACCTTCCGGACAAGGTGCCGACCGTTGACCTGCTGTTTCCCCGCTAGCTCCTTAGGGACCCTAAATCAAATTTCTTTTCTGACAGCTCTCGATATACCCGAGCCCTACGCCGACGTTGGTCCTTCTCGACACGCCTTCACCACTCGAGCTACGTATTCGGCAAGTTAGACACGAAGTGTGTGGGTACTACTCGGGTGCACGAACACAGGTGCAGGGCGTGATAGACCGATGGATTTGCGTTGAAGAAGCGGTCGAATGTACGCCTCTTTTCTCAGCTCTATCCCTCTGCCTCCTTTGAACCTCCTAACTTGACCTGGCTTGACCACCCCGTCTTTTCTAGCGCGTTTGAAATCCTTCCGGGATCCCGCGGAGCCTCTCAATCCCGGTCTGCTCTACACGGGTGTATCCGCGTTGACGGCGTCTGTCGTCGTTCGTTCTCGCTCGCTCCCTGTACGGTTCCTCTTCCCACCCCTTTCCTTTATTGGCGCGTTTGCATATTTCCTCCCGCTCACGGCGGGTCGCGTGGGTGGTTGGGTTGAAGAAGTCGAGGACAGATACGCACCGCGCGTTGGCGAAATCAGGCGAACGAGCGTCGCACATACGAGCATGGCGTTGGGTATGCTCGAGGTGAAGTATAGGGAGGGAACGGAAGAATTGGGCAAGGGTGCGAGGAGGGTGGTAGAGGGGATCGAGAGTAGTACGGGCTTGAGGTTGAGTGGGGCGTTGGGATGGACAAGCGTGGGGGATGATAAAAAGTCGGGATCGGACGAGAACGAGAACGCATAGATATTAGAGACTAGGTGCATTTTCGTATATATTTTTTCACTGCATGCGTCTCCGGACGATTCAGTCATTCTGGCAAGGTTTCTAGCATCTGGCATTCCCAAGGAAACCCCATGCATGTTAGTACGAGCAGTGCACGATGATGGTAAGGATCCTGCACATGTCCAGTCGAGAACCAGCCCTGGAAGGAGCACCACGATGAACTGCGAGTGGGAGTAAGAATTAATCCGTCACAGACTCAACCTCGACCGACCTTGTACCCACTCCCTCACTTCTTTTTCGCACCACCTCCCTTTATCGGTTTCTCCTTGGCCATCGCCGGCTCCACTTCGCCCTCCACACTTGCCTGCAATTCGAGCCACTGATCCGCCGCAATCTCCTCACCAAACCGTTTCTTAAACCGCGTCATACGACCTGTCCCCTCCTCCTCGTCATCTTGGCTGTTCTCCGAAGACGCCCCGCTGACCCGTTCTGTCGCGTTCCAGAGTGGATTATTGGTCGTATCGCGCGTCAAGATGATCTTGGACCGCGGGGACGTCGTCCAGTGCGTGAACATGGATCCGTCGGCGCGGGTAACGTGTTGAAGGAAATGGGGTACGACGGGGGCTGGGAGGGAGCGGGAGTGTTTCTTTTGGATGTGGGACCGACCGTATGGAGACGTCGAGTGCCAGCGGGCGCATGTGTGTATAGGTTCTGGCGCAGCGCAGAGGAAGCGCTTGGATAAACAGAATGCCATGGGTTGAATGTCGTGCAACACGTTGGGCCGAAAAAGAATTTCTACACGTGGGAAGGGGTTTGTTTGATTCCAAGGCTTTTGCCAAACAAACGCCTCACACTGGGTGTCCGATTTTCGGGGTGGATTGATGGTAATGACGGAAAAGATAGGGTGCCACTGCGATTTGATTCGCCAAGAAGGGCCGCCTTTCCGAGTCATAAACCCTCAGGTGCTGCATGCTTCGAGGACCTTCACTATCACTCCATTCTTGCAAGGTTTGCCTCGTGTTTTCCTTGGAACGAGCACTCGAAGACCTTACATAACGAACTTCACAGGCTGGTGCTTCCAGCCCAACATGCGCCCTACGCCAGGCTGACCAGCCTGCTCCATCTCCATCTCTATATCAATAGGCCGTCCTCCCACCTCAGTCTCGAGTCTTGATCATCCTGCGTCCTCTCTCTTCTCGGTCATGCTTATAGTCGGTCCCAACTCGACGTGCGATGTCTGTATGGAGAGCTATACGGATGGGGCAGGTATGCCCCATGCCATCACTTGCGGTCACATCTTTTGTCGGGCGTGAGTGTCCACCCTCCACAATCACCTCAAAGAAAGAGGGACTGAGAAAGAATATACTAGGTGCCTCGACTGGATGCAACCTCAATGTCCCCTCTGCCGCGACGACTTCTCGCCCCAGGATATCCGCAAACTGCGTATGGACATGGACGACGTCCCAACTTCCACGACGGTCACGGCGCCGCAGCTCGATAAACACGTTCAGCGTATCCTGGACGATATCGCGAAAACTGCGGACGGAGGCGCTACGGTCGAGGAAATGCAGAGGGTGATTAAGCAGTGTAACGACTATCACGATGCACAGTCGGATAGTGCCGTGCGTGATTCGTGACTCGAGGTCTGTTCGCAGAAACGACTGATTGGTCTTTTTTTTGAAGCATACACCTCTCGGGGTGAGCTACCTCCTCCTGTCCACCTTGCTGGAAGCGCAGAAAAAGCTGCGCTTGCAGGCGGATCAGCTATCTGAACTCGCTGCTGCGAGGGATCCTATCCGCGATCGCCTCACCTGGGAACTCAGAGCCGCACAACACAGGAACCAAGAGTTAGAAGAAGCACGGTGCAACGAGAAAGAGACCGCGCTGAAAAATGCGGAAAATGCCCGGGTACAATACGATCGGATGGACGCCCGCTGGAGATGGTCCGTACCACGCAAATGGCTTTTGTTGATCACGTTGCTGATTCGAGACGTGTGTGCTTGTAGCAAAGTAAGTAGGCCGCCGTTGAGCGAGTGCGTGCGTGCGTGTCCGCGCGTTTGACGTGCTGGGTTTAGGTGGGATCGATGAAGCAGAAATACCGGGCTTTGTTTGAAGAACTGGATCGATTACGTCCAACAACCCAGACGGCCATACATGGCAAGGCAAGCTCCGTTTTCGACCGCAGCGATACTGCGATTCCGTACGTAGATGTTGGGCTCTGAAGTGATCACACACCATATTTCCTCCAGGCCCCGTACCGTCGCAAGTTCCTCGGATGTGGCAGCTGCAAAGTTCGACAAGGCCGAGCCGCCCGCATTCCGGCGATTGTACGTCTTCTACCTAGGCTTCTTCTAAGCTGAATCCTTCGTTCAAAGCTGAGTCGCAGCAACAGAGAACCATACTTGATTATCATTTTCAAGGTCATTGTGGTGTCGATTGGCTGTGTTTTATTTCTGCACGCGTCTCAGGGTGTAGTCCTGTCAGTCTTAGTGCGGTAGCAGGCGTTGTAGCATTGACACTGTCCTTCTGAGATCATTTTGATACCTATATTTGTGTTTTTACATGGACGATCACGAAGGCCTAAGGGTGGGTGGTGTTCGGTGCCCTGCACCGCCAAGACTATATTTAAGAAGAGATAGCACAACTATCCTATACATACTGTACATATGTACCAGCATCCGGGTAAATCAAACAGTATAACACTACATATGTAGCTGCAAATGATGGCAGAAGTTATTTCCAACAGGACACCCAGGACTTCCCATACAAGAAATCACTAAAGTCCAGTTTGTAAGGTTGATATGATGATATGACCAAAGAATGGATGGGAAGATAGAGGGCATGCCTAGCCCAAGGGGGAATCCAGCAAAGGCAAGCACCATTTGAGAGTTGAATCCAGCCATCTTCTTGTTGATACATTTCTTTGAAGGAAGCAAGTTCTTGTAGGGACCACAATTGCATGGAAGGCTTAGCTGAGAGAGAAACAGTGTGGTTGCCATCAGGTGAATAGCTGGGAGAGGTGACTGCATCTGCATGATCCTGGAATGGACCTGTCACACACTGACCAGTGATTGGACTCCAAATCCTGATGGTTCTGTCCAGGGAACCAGAGACAATATGACTGCCATCTGGTGAATAGCCAACAGAGATAACCCAAGAAGTGTGCCCCTTGAATGGACCTGCCACACACTGACCAGTGTTGGGATCCCAAATTCTAATGGTCTCATCCAAAGAGGCAGAGACAATGTGACCACCATCAGGTGAATAGCCAACAGAGGTGACTCCATTTGTATGCCCCTGGAATGGACCTGCAACACACTGACCAGTGATTGAATCCCAAATTCTAATGGTCCTGTCTCCTGAGCCAGAGACAACATGACTGCCATCAGGTGAATAGCCAACAGAGGTGACTGCATCTGCATGCCCCTGGAATGGACCTGCCACACAATGACCAGTGATTGGGTCCCAAATCCTAATGGTCTTGTCCTCTGAGCCAGAGACAATGTAACTGCCATCAGGTGAATAGGCAATAGAAGTGACTGCATCTTCATGCCCCTGGAATGGACCTGTCACACACTGACCAGTGATTGGATCCCAAAATCTAATGGTCTTGTCCTCTGAACCAGAGACAATGTGACTCCCATTAGGTGAATAGCCAACAGAGGTGACTCCATTTGCATGCCCCTGGAATGGACCTGTAACACACTGGCCAGTGACTGCATTCCAGACCCTAAGTGTGTTGTCCCAAGAGCCAGAGACAACATGGCTACCATCAGGTGAATAGGCAACAGAGGTGACTAGATCTGCATGCCCCCAGAGTGGACCTGCCACACACTGACCAGTGACTGCATCCCAAATCCTAACAGTCTTGTCCTTTGAGCCAGAGACAATGTGGCTGCCCTCAGGTGAATAGCCAACAGAGATAACCCAAGAAGTGTGTCCCTGTGATGGACCTGTCACATACTGGGCAGTGATTGGATCCCAAATTCTAATGGTCCTGTCCCTTGAGCCAGAGACAATGTGATTGCCATCAGGTGAATAGGCAATAGAGGTGACTAGATCTGGATGCCCCTGGAATGGACCTGCTACACATTGACCAGTGATTGGATTCCAAACCCTGATGGTCTTGTCCTTTGAGCCAGAGACAATGTAGCTGCCATTGGGTGAATAGGCAACAGAGGTGACTGCATCTGCATGCCCCTGGAATGGACCTGCCACACAATGACCAGTGATTGGATCCCAAATTCTAATGGTTTTGTCCCAAGAGCCAGAGACAATGCAACTGCCATCAGGTGAGTAGGCAACAGAGGTTACTGCATCTGCATGCCCCTGGAATGGACCTGCCACACACTGACCAGTGGTTGGGTCCCAAATCCTAATGGTCTTGTCCCTTGAGCCAGAGACAATGTGACTACCATCAGGGGAATAGGCAACAGAGGTAACTGCATCTGCATGCCCCTGGAATGGACCTGCCACACACTGACCAGTGGTTGGATCCCAAATCCTAATGGTCTTGTCTTCTGAGCCAGAGACAATGTGACTACCATCAGGTGAATAGCCAACAGAGGTGACTCCATTTGCATGCCCCTGGAATGGACCTGCCACAAATTGACCAGTGATTGCATTCCAGACCCTAAGGATGCTGTCCTCTGAGCCAGAGACAATATGACTACCATCAGG
>JBBPNB010000901.1:0-11133 GCA_038090635.1 Rubroboletus satanas | reverse complement strand
TTCTGGAGTGAACACTGAATGTTGACTCACACATAGGACACATCCTGTGCACTCATGCACCAGACTGCCTTGATGTGCTTTATGTGTGCTTGGGTGTAAAAATGTCACTCAGATCCTATAAGGAGATTATGTCCCTCTGATGGGATTTTGAATCCATTCAGGAATGTGTGATTTACTTAGTCATCACCATTTTTTCATTTGTATTAACATTCATAATGGAAAGTAGTTCTGAATAGGACCAACTGGAAATAGTGGTCCACAGACATGGAGTTGTTCCTCTGGTCCCAGGGCCTCTGGTCTATTCTCTGCCATGTCCAGCCTGATCACACATACTGTACATACGATGCCAACAGCAATATTACAGTCAACAATCAGACCACCATTGATACTTGGCAAGACAACAACAACAAGGCTGTGGGAGCCATATACCTCAAACTAGAAACCCATATCACCTCCTATTTCATTTCACAACACAACATGTCCAATCTCTGGAAGGAAAGCAAGGATGCTTATTCTAGGCCTACCATTGCCACTGCTTATGTAGAATTCAAGACAATGATGGATGTGTTGTTCCCCAACAATAATCATCCAGCTTTCTCCTTTGTGAAGCTGAACGTGCAGTTCTTGTGCTTGGATGAACTTAGATACATCATTCTGCTGAAGATACAGAGCATGATTGCTCTATCCAAGATGCCCAGATATGCCAATGTTCTGTCCCAAGTAATCAACAAGAAGTCAATTGCTGCCATCTCCACTTCTGCTGCTAGTACCACTATTGCCACTATCACCACTCCCATCTCACATGCTCCCTTGCTCAATGAGCTTGAGAACATACTCACTGCTGCCTGGCAGAAGCATGTCACACAGTGCAAGTCAGTGACCCAGCAGCATGTCAACAAGATTTCTGCCATTAAATGGAAAGGGAGAGCCCTCTTGTTTCAGAAGCAACAGCAGTGTTATGCTGGTACATAACACCTCATTCTCAATCTCTGAGTGATGGGACTAGCAGCAGAAATTAGGCTGGGCACTGTATGCTATGGAAAGCAGTAGAGGCTGGATTGGCTACTATTTGCTGCTGCAACAGAAACCAGACTGGATGTTGGATGAGGACTTGACAGTCCTAATAGCTACTCCTGTCAAAGGAGCAGCAATGAACTTTGCAAAATGGATAAGAAGAAGCCAGATGTGGATCAGAGTTAAGAAGGCCAGGGTTTTGATAAGAAATCAAGATGCTATGTACATATGTAGATCCCAGTTAAGGAAATCATCAAAAGTGGAGTTGAGGAATGGTGGTAATTCCTTAAGAGGGAAAAGTACTAAGTCATGGGAAAGCAGAGAGTAGAAGCACTGAAGGTCAGAATCCTCTGGTCTGGAGTGTTCTGAGGGAAAAAGGGGGTAGTCTAGACTGACTGCAACAAGCTGTCTGGTGGAAATGGCAATGGCAACAATGATTCAAAGAAGAGTAAGTAATGTCATCAAGATGAGTGCTCTAAGGAAGGGCAGGAGAAACAAGATTAAGCACAAGCAGACTCTGTTACCCCTACCTTTTTTCCTGACCTTCTGTTGCCAGAGGACCCCATCCTATGGAGATTCTACTCATCTCTTCCCACCTACTCCTTGATTTCCCCATTGCTGAACAACACCTTCAGCAATTCCCTTGATTGGAATATATTTCCAGAGATCCACAAGTTCCCAGACCCTATTGCTATTGATAGCTTCCTGATCAGAGCCCTGGCCTTCTTCTCTCTGATCTGTATGTATCTGGATTATGTTAGTCTATCTGATCTGCTTGCTTGATAGCTGCTGGTCTATCAATGCTCATTGCTGCTCCTTTGACAGAAGTAGTCACTAGGACTAGTCATAGTCCTCCCAGACCTTATGGTATCAAGCCCAGTTTCTGGCCTTGTCTGACCAAACAGTATCAAGCCTGGTTTCTGATTGCAGCAGCAAACTGTAGCCAATCTGGCCTCTACTGCTATGCAGCATACAATATCAAGCCTGGTTTCTGCTACTCATCCATTTGCTCTAAATAGAGGAATGAGGTGTTACATACCAGCATAATAGGCTCATGCCACCAGTGTCAATGCTGAATCTGCCTCCACCACTTCATTTACCTTTACCATACTGATCTTCATTGATCCGGCACATCCACCTATGTACTTGACCATCGTCAACCCTTAGGCTCTTTTTCATATGCTGGATGCTGCCAATTATGGTGAACCAGCATTTCCTCATATCCACAATGTGATTTCACCTGCATATTATATCAGCACCATCCCTACCATGGAGACTGTGTGCACTTTGGACTCAGTGGCTAACTGCCACACTGATTGGCAAGGAGCTATTCCCTTCTCATCCTGCCTGCTCCAAGATTACATCAAAAATATTGTCCTCAAAGTGACTTTCACTCTTATGGAAGTTGATGAGGATGTTATCTTACTCAGAGCTAATGGCCAGGATGAGTAGCTGGACCAAGACTTTGGTGGGGACATTTAGTCAGTACCATAATACTGTTTATGTACTCCCTCACACTATTACAACTCATGCTAATGAAAGCAGTGGATGAGGCAACCACTGGCTGAACCACTACTTGCAGTGTACTGGCAGTCACAAGTGAAGTGAAGGAGTACAAAAATTTAGATCTCCCCCTATAAAGGTGTAAGAGAACAAATGGATTTGACTAAGGATTGTAGTTTCAGTGTCTACCTTTATATATGTTACAGGAGTGCACACAGAGCAAGCAGTGTGTGTTATGGTTGCGTCCACCCCCATCTCTTTTCCTTCATCAGAGGACCATCCACTCACCCACTCTCTTGGCAGAGAGCTACTCAATGACCTTTGTGACCTTAGTGAGAGTGGACTCATCCCAGATGATCTCTGGGATGACTTTATGAACACTAACTTGTTTGACCCCTAGGAAGGGACTTACCAGGGATTCCCCAGGGAAACCCCTTGGACTCAATATGTAGTATTTTATATTTTCTCCTATCTCACATGCAGACACATCTCACTTCAGCATTGCTCTGCTGCATGATGCCTCGTGTTCCCCTCACCCAGACAGATCTGATCTCTCAATCAGATCTTGCCCAATCTGTGCCATCCTAATATAGGTAGTAGAAGCCTCCCCTAAACTACCTAGTTAGTATTTAAGATTCAGACCCAGCTGTATACTTCTCTTCTTTAATCTTGATCTATGGTGGAGAGCAATTTGGTGACCTGAACAGCATTCTCTGCCTTATTACTAGAGATAACACAAACAGTATAACAAATATTGGCAGAGGAATGCTTTGATGGACAACCTCCAGCAGACTTTTGAAGGTCAGAACACTCCTTGGAATGAAGCCTAGAGATGGTAGCAATGCCAGTACCTGTACTTGAGGCAATAGAGCAGACAGAATGGCCAGCATCAAGTTGAGAGAGAATAGTATTTTTTTAAGTGGCAAAGAGAGATTGCATGATGGTAGTGGTTGAAAGTCAAGAAGCATGGGAGCATATTTAGACTCAGACATTATTTTTATATGTATCTCTTTGTTTGTAGCACCAAACAACAGCAAATATCCCCTTGTTTCATTAAGATCCCATTCCTCATATTATAAGTGACAAAACTGTTCCAATGTAGTTGCTGTTTTAAAAGAGCCATATCTCTGCTTCCTCTGGGCCACATCACATGACCCAGGCACCTATAGGTAGCCCAGGGTGTGTACCATTGTTTGTCCTACCAAAGCCAGGTGAGATTCCCATGGGTGTTTGCAGTGGGCTTCACGCACTGCATCAAGGTTAAGCATTGGAATGGTTTTGGAAGTCACTGTATTTGTTGTCCTGAAACAACGGATTGTGTTGGGATAATCACCAAGTGCATGATACTTGTATGTCTGGAGATTAAGCTTGCACCACTTTCATTCCAGGGTCACTGCTGGCCAAGCTATTGTTGTTGGCTTAAATTGTGTTTTCATTTTCTTGACCACAATCCTGGCCTTTTGACACCCATGTGCACTTGTTTCCTGCAGAAGCTTGAAGGTGTTATAGTATTCACATGTTGTGGTGATGAATTTCTGAATCAATTTGCAGAGAGTGGTTATTGCCTTGTTAAAAAAGGCAAGTGTGTCACTTGTGTGAACCTGTAGCTTTGCATATGCATGCCAGGTTGCCAAATCAAATAACATGTTGAGGATACACTGGTTATGTGGTTGAGGAAGTAGCTTCTCAAAACATGTCATTGCACACTACAAGAATTAATTACCAATCAGTTCATTTCGGGAATGTTACAATTTCCCTTTTCCTTAACGTACGGACCCACTCTTTTCCTTTCTCTTGGAGCCGGTCTTACCGTTCGAGCCCCGTAAGACCCATTCTTTTCCTTTTCTTTTACCATTGCTTAGTCATAGTTCTTCAACCTTCTATGACCTTCTGCTTGCTCATAGTTCTTCAACGTTCTATGACCTTCTATTTCTTACTAATAGTTCTCTAACGTTCCATGACCTTCCATTTCCTGACTCATCCTGGACTCCAGGCTCGCATAAATACTCGCAGTTCTCTTCCCTGTACGGTAACCTAGATCTCCCTTGAGAATCCACCTTAGTTCCCTGTGACATTGAACCGCCTTGAGACCTCTGCCCGCTCCCGAGGTGGCAGCTCCCTTGAACCCCTTGAACAATCGATCATAGGAAGCCCCTTTGCATCGACATCCTTGACCCCCTTGTCTTGAGGAAGTCCCTCTAGTCAAGTACGCTCTTGAACCCTTGACCCTAAAACTTACCAAGGGCTACGACGAACTCCTACCTGGGGTAGTCATAACAAAAGATCTAGATTACCATTAACGAGGTTACCTTCGTTGTAATCCTCCATCATTCCTCCCCGTCGAATCCCTCTGAACCCCAGCTGGTGGAGACCCCAACCAGCTGACTCCTCCTCTGAGGCCTCCCCTTCCGAACCAGAAGACTCCACCGACCTTGATGTTCCCCTCCCCTCTATCGAGGAACGAGAGGAAATTCTCCGGATCTCTCACCAGTTCTCCAGATCTTTGAACATTCCCTGTGCCCCCACTCCTCCATCACCGACCCCTATCCAGCGAACCACCCTCTTCCCTCTTCCTCCCCGAAACCCTACTCCACCGCCAGTCCTTCCTTCTCCACGACCTTTCCCAAAACCACCACCCTCTTTGCCAATGTCCTCCAAACCCACTGAACTCTGCATTGGCACCCCCGAAGCCTATGACGGATCCTACGAGAAAGCCATCCCCTGGCTTGATACCGTCCAGTTCTACCTATTGGTAAACAAAGCAGTCTATGACTCCGATGAGAAGAGGATCGCTTTCGCCCTCTCTTACATGACCAAGGGATCAGCCCTAACCTGGGCGTCCACCTTCCGAAAGAAGGCTATCTCCAGAACCACCATCACCCTAGGAACCTTTACCGACTTCGCCGACGACTTCAAAAAGTCGTTCGAACACCAAGACACTATAGGAAACGCCATCAACTGGATGATCGTTATCTGAATGGTTAAAGGAAAGGGCAACCAGTATTCCCCTTCCTTAAATCAATACATCGCTGAATTCAGGAACCGGGCGTTGGTTGCCGAAGTCAAGAATCATAGCGTCCTTATAGGATACTTCGCCGCCGGAATCCCCATCCCTCTTATGAGAAGGATAAACGCCATGGACACCGTCCCCGATACCATAGAGAAATGGTACAAACAAGCGGTCCACTTCTCCACCCAGTGGGAATGCTCCAATGAAATCACCAAAAGGGTTCAATGCCCTTTTTCTCAAAACTTCTCCAACTCCCCCACCCCCCCCACCAGACCTCGAGACCCCAACGCGATGGACATCGATGTCATCAGAGTAGCCAAACTCACTCCGGAAGAAAGGAAACGCTGTATCCAGAAAGGACTTTGCTTCCACTGCCAAAAACCTGGCCACCTTAGCTCCGCCTGCCCCTCCTTTTCTCCGAAAACTGTTCAACGAGTAAAAGAAGAAGAACCCCTCCCAAAGCTGGAACCTGTGGAGGACGACGACGAAGAAGACAGTGAAGGGGCTAGGGTTAGAAAGATCACCTTCGTCCCCATGGATTTTTGAAGAAGAAGACTTCCCCAACGCAAAGTCTTCTTTCCTCTACTTCATCTGTACTTGTACGATCAACTACTAAGGCAATGCAAATCCCTGTTCAATTGATCATCCCGTCACACACCATGAAAGCCGTCGAAACCCGAGCCCTTGTCGATAGCGGAGCAGACATCTCCTGCGTCGACTGGAACTTCGCCAAGAAACACCACCTTCCCCTAGAAAAACTTGTCAACCCCTTCGCCGCCAGGAACGCCGATGATTCCTACAATAAGAAAGGAGTCGTAAAGTACACCTCCTCCCTCTTTCTCAACATCGAGGGGATCGCCCAGAAAGTCCGCCTCCACATCATGCATCTCGGACGAGATAACATCATCCTAGGGATGCCGTGGCTTAAGAAAGTCAACCCTGCCATTGATTGGTCTACACGAACCCTGACTATCAGTGAAACCCAAGACCAATCCAAGGAACTCTTCTCTAGTTACTCCTCAGACGTCACACGAAACAAAAACCTTTTTAAGAAAACTCTCCCTTCCCCACGACACGTCCATGTGGATGCTATCTCTCACCCCCACCTCTTTGAATACAACCAATGGGAAGAACAATCTGCCTTCATAGAACGTGCCCTCGACAATCGAGCTGTTCATCGCGTTATCTGCTGTGGAAGCAGATTCATTCCTCGAAACTCCCCCATAGTTGCCCGCCTTACACAAGCCACCCAACTCGCTGCCGCAGCTGAAGCTTCGAAACCGAAACCTGTCCTACCCACAGAATACTCCGACTTTGCCCAGGTGTTCTCCAAAGAAGTCACCGACCATGTTCCCCCCTCTCGCCCTTACGACCACAAGATCAATCTTGACGAATCCTTCTCTCCCAAGATAGGAAAGGTTTACCCCCTCTCCCCTGAAGAACAAACCGCGACCGAGTCTTTCCTTGATGAAAACCTCAAAGCAGGAAAGATTTGCCCCTCCAACTCCCCTCAGGCCTCCCCCTTCTTCTTTGTTAAGAAGAAAGACGGCGGACTTTGCCCTTGTCAGGACTACCGCTACGTCAATGAACACACTGTCCGAGACGCCTACCCCCTCCCATTGATCTCCGACCTCATCGACAAACTTTGTGACACCAAGACCTTCACCAAGTTTGATGTCTGATGGGGATATAACAATGTATGTATCAAAGATGGCCACCAATGGAAGGCGGCCTTCGTCACCCACAAGGGACTCTTCGAACCCACAGTCATGTTCTTCGGGCTCACCAATTCCCCAGCAACCTTCCAACGGTTCATGAATGACTCCTTCCGCGATATGATCGCCGAAGGATGGCTTGTCATCTACATGGATGACCTCCTTATCTTCTCCCCCAACAATGCCACACACTGAACAAACCAAGCGAGTTCTCCAACGGATGACTGAACTCGATCTCCACCTAAAGCTTGAAAAGTGCCACTTCGCCGTCCCTGAAGTGGATTACCTAGGCATGATCATCAAGCCCGGTACACTCGCTATGGACCCTGTTAAACTCGACGGTATAGTGTCTTGGCCTACCCCCCTCAAAGTCAAAGACGTTCGATCCTTCCTTGGTTTCGCCAACTTCTACCGTAGATTCATCCCCGACTACTCGAACATCGCACGCCCCCTCATTGATCTCACCAAGAAAACTACCCCTTGGGACTGGTCCCCCGCCTGCCAACTGTCCTTTGCCACCCTCAAAGATCTCTTCCTCTCCAAGCCCATCCTTCACATGTCCAACCTCTCTGCCCCCTTTGCCATAGCCACCGACGCTTCCAAGTCCGCTTCCGGTGGCATCCTTTTGCAAACCGACTCCAATGGCGACTGGCACCCGTGTTCCTACCTCTCTCAATCCTTCTCTCCCACCGAACAAAACTATGATATCTATGATCGCGAACTCCTCGCTGTCCTGCGCGCCCTTAAAACGTGGCGCCACTACCTCCAGGGCTCCCCTTTCCTGGTCCAGACGTTCACTGATCACCGCAACCTCACCTACTTCCGCCAACCCCAACACCTCAACCATCGTCAGGCCCGCTGGCTTGTCGACCTCTCTGACTTTGACCTTCGCATGATTCACGTCCCCGGTTCCCTTCTATCGGGCCCTGATGCCCTCTCTCGCCGCCCTGATCGTCTCCCTCCCTCCAACACAGACAACGAAGGGGTCACCCTATTGCCACCGTCTCTCTTTGTTAACCTCATCGACGCCTCCCTTTCCCATCGCATCCTGTCCTCCTCCTCCGGCGACCCCCTTGTCCTACAGGCCCTCCAGTCCATGAAGGATGAAGTCCCCTCTGCTTTCCGCTCCCGCCTCTCTGACTGGCAATACGAAGCCGGCGTCCTCACCTACCAAGGACGCACGTATATTCCTGCTGACGACTCTCTTCGCCATGACATCGTCTCCTGCTGCCACGACCATCCCACTACCGGCCATCCCAGCTATCTCAAGACCTGCCAGCTGGTTGCCGCCAACTATTGGTGGCCCAGCCTTGCGGCTTATGTCCGCCGCTACGTCAAAGGGTGTGCCTCGTGCCAACAGAACAAGGCCAACACCCACCCCACCTCACCGCCTCTCCTGCCAATCCCATCCTCCGCTCAGCGCCTCTTCCAACAGATCTCTTGTGATCTGATCACTGACCTTCCCACGAGCACCGGCTTTGACTCTTTGTTGATCGTGGTCGACCACAGGCTTACTAAGGGGGTGATTCTTTGTCCCACCAAGAAGACTGTCACCGCCGAAGGAATAGCCGATCTTTTCCTCCACAAAGTCTTTCTCCGCTTCGGCCTCTTTTCTAAAGTTATCTCCGACCGAGGTCCCCAGTTCGCCTCCTCGTTCGCCAAGGAACTTGGAAGACTCCTCCAATATGATCTCTCTCTTTCCTCCGCCTACCACCCACAAACTGATGGGGAAACCGAGCGAGTCAATCAAGAAATTGAAACTTACCTCCGGATCTTCTGTGGCAATAACCCTACTTCATGGGCTTCTTTGACCTCCCACGCAGAATTCGCCCACAACCACTGCCCTCACTCCGTCACCAGCAAATCCCCATTTTACCTCATGATGGGGTACGAACCCTTAGCCCTACCTTCCGTGATCTCTAGATCCCCACTCCCCGCTATCGACTCCCGCCTAAAATCCCTAACTGCTGCCCAAGATGAAGCCCTAGCCGCACACGAACTCGCCTGGCAAACCATGGCCACTAGGAACCGAAAACACTTCTCCCCCTTTTCTAAAGGCGACAAAGTATGGCTCGAAGCCAGAAACCTAAAGAGAGCGGTGGCCGACCCCAAATTCTCCCCAAAAAGGGAAGGCCCTTTCACCATCACGAAAGTCCTCTCCCCTGTCTCCTACCAACTCCACCTCCCCAAAACGTGGAAGATCCATCCTGTGTTCCATGCTTCCCTTCTTATCCCTTATCGCGAGAACTCCATACATGGCCCCAATTTCCCAGCTCCACCTCCTATCCTGATAGAAGACGAGGAGGAATACGAAATAGATAAGATACTATGTCATCGCAGAACCCCACTCTCCCACTCCTTCCTGATCCGATGGAAGGGATACTCTCCCGAAGAAGATTCTTGGGTCCCTGAGCGGGATCTGAAACATGCGAAGTCCACCCTGGCTGACTATAAACAACAACACCCTTCCACCTTTTCCACCTAAGTCCCCTCGTCTCCCACCATGGCCATCGAATTCACCCAACCATCCAACGTCTCCTCCATCTCGACTGTTTTCTCCCTCGTCGACGACACCTCTATGCCTACATTCCGCGTCCCTAGTCCCTGACCGACCTCCCCCGACTTCCCTCCCATTTCTTTAGCTACCATTGCCTCTGGAATTGTTTCCGTAGATATTCCCCAATTTGTCCACCACCTCCGTGATGACTTTCCCTCTAAAGACGACGTTCGTCGCCTCCACGAACTCATCCTCAACCCACACCTTGCCACTGCCATCGGGGCCTACCTGGACATGGGCTCCCCTTTATACACTCTTTACCGCGCCTATCTCCAGACTGCCCGCCTTGCCTTCTTTGACCACCAACATGCAGACGTCCGCCGTTCCTTCCACCTCGAATTCATTTACTCTATCCACAGGGAGTTACGCGCTGCCTTAACCGTCACCATGTACCAGCTAGGAATGCTCGAGTTCCTCGAAGATGTGGACAGATACTTATCCCAGTTGCGGCTTTCCGACCTCGCCAGGCAAAACCACTCTCCCGTGGCCTCCACCCCCTCTGTGTCCTCCACTCCTCTCTCTCCTGCCGAACTTCGCGTCCTTGAGCAGGTTGACGCCTTCTGGACTGGGAACAACAATGAAATGCCCTTGTCCCCCAGTCACCCCCGCTACAACCAGGCCTGCTTCTCATGCCGACGCCTCGGCCACGCGAGGATTTGGTGCTCATTATACAAGTGCCCCATTTGTAGAACCCGCCGCCCTGGCCACCCTCAATACCTTTGTCCCAACTGCCGCCGCCCTGTCCCTCCCTCTCCTCTCTCTTCGACTTCCACATGTTCTTCCCCTCGCCGCGTACCTCCCCCCCGAAGGATCCGTCCTCCCTCTCCCGAGGACGATGGTGATGATGTCTACGACGATATTGCTTGGAGCAACATCACAGGCTCCCCCACAGGTGGCTACCTCGATTTGTAAGGTCTTCATGGGAATTTCAGACGTAGAACGGGGGTAATGTTATAATTTCCCTTTTCCTTAACATACAGACCCACTCTTTTCCTTTCTCTTGGAGCCGGTCTTACTGTTCGAGCCCGGTAAGACCCATTCTTTTCCTTTTCTTTTACCATTGCTTAGTCATAGTTCTTCAACCTTCTATGATCTTCTGCTTGCTCATAGTTCTTCAATGTTCTATGACCTTCTATTTCTTACTAATAGTTCTCTAACGTTCCATGACCTTCCATTTCCTGACTCATCCTGGACTCCAGGCTCGCATAAATACTCGCAGCTCTCTTCCCTGTACGGTAACCTAGATCTCCCTTGAGAATCCACCTTAGTTCCCTGTGACATTGAACCGCCTTGAGACCTCTGCCCGCTCCCGAGGTGGCAGCTCCCTTGAACCC
>JBBPNB010000900.1:0-11135 GCA_038090635.1 Rubroboletus satanas | reverse complement strand
AGGTTTACACAGGAAGATACTGGAGAGATCTAAAGGGATCAACCAGGAAAGGAACAGGTGGTCCATAGGAGCGGAACGCTCGTCCACAATGTTGGGAAAGAGAAAGAAAACGAAACGGTAACCGCGGAGTGTAGGATAAGGGTTCCGAAACGGAGCCAGACCATTGGTTTGTAACAGCTACGAGGCCAGAGAACCCCTAAAGGGGAGCTTTCTGGAAACCGGTTGGCACGAGGCAAAGGGGAGGCATATAGGAATAACTGAGGAAACTGGAAAGGGAGTAATGATGCCGGTCCTCATGTGGAACATGAGGCGAAATAAGGACCGGCGTAATGGTACATCATATGGAGTCAGTACGAGACGAGTCATCAGTCCGAAACGTAGAAACATTGGCTGCTTACGGTAATCAGGGACGGAAGAGTGGTAGAGTGAGGTTTGGAGTAGGAGGGAATGAGAAAGGATAATAATCATACGGCGAACGTTGGGTTGTAACAGAGGTGAAACGAGGACCGGTATAGTGGTACATCATATGACGACAATATGGGACAAGTCAACAGTCCAAAGCACAGTAGCGCTGGCTGCTTATGGTAATCAGAAACGGAAGGACGGTAAGGTGTAAGTGGGAGTGGGAGGAAATGAGAACGGGTAATAATTGTAAGGCGATCGTTGGGTTGTAACACACATGCTCTGCAGAAGGTCATCGAAACACTCGCACATATGAGATTGTCAGTGTCCCTTAGTTTGATCAATTCTGCAATCCAGTCACTGTCACAAGAATCAAGCAACATGATGAAGGAACTTGGACGTACAATGCTGGCCAGTTATGCATATGATAACTTCGACATCGACCTGAAAATATCAGATCAGTGCATTGAGAAGTCCAACGACACATTGAAACACCTTACCTCCGGAATTCTCTTTCTGTTGCAACATGGAACAACTTCAGAGGACCTCTGCTGCTCTTGCATCTTATGGGAACAATCCATCTACAATACATCAGCAAACTAACCCTCATCCTAACAGAGCTGTACAGGACTTACAGAATTTTTACAGAGAGGTACCTAGTAATACAGATCTCCACAGACCTGTATCAATTCCACAGAATTCCACAGATGTCAGGATGAGGGTTGGTTTGCTGATGTATTCAGGCAAGAGAGCCAGTGGCACAAAGAGCAGGAAAAACATATCGAGACTTACTTGGATTGCATGAGAGAGGTATGGGTGCAGATGGGATGTTGACCCAGAGGTGGTACAATGCCTGGAAAATGCTGTCGGATCTCATTGAGTATGGGCCTAAGTATTTTCAGCGCTTTCGGGATGTGCTGGGAGAATCAGAGATGGTGGAAGGAATTCCAATCGTCAAAACTCCAATCATTGCTGCATGATTGATGGAGTACATGAATTCAACAGTATCTGGGAACATAAACTCAGTTACTGGGCTCCTTGCTCAAGCTGGAATCCATGACCCAATACAAACTCACGATCTCAATATGCCCGACATATCTGACTATGTTGTGCTGTTTCATGGAGACCTAGGAATAGGTGAACGTATTCAGGCACTCCTGCAATGCTGGGCAATGGAAATGTCACCTTGGAGAAGATGCCAATATACTATTTTTGTTACAACCCAATGGTCGCCCTACGAATATTACCCGTTTTCGTTCCCTCTCACTCCCACTTACACTTTACCGTTCTCCCCATCCTGATTACCTTAAGCAGCCAGCACAGCTGTGCTTCGGAGTGATGATTAGTTCCATATTGCCTCCGTTTCATGTACCATTACTCCGGTCCTCGTTTCTGTGTTATGTTCCACACGAGGACCGGCACCTTTACTCCCCATCCAGCTTTCTCAGTTATCGTAGTATGCCTCCCCTTTACCTCGTGTCAACCGGTTTCCAGACTGCTCCCCTTATGGGATCATCTGGCCTCGTAGCACCACTGTAACTGTATATAAGACCCAGTCGTAGAACCTAGCACCCCAGCTAGTTCTATGTGAATACCACGTATCTCCTGGCATTCCTCTTCCGTGGATCTCTCTCTAAGACTTGGGCTACTTCTGAGTGCCTACTGCTAGACTTTACCACTATCGACTCTTGGTATAGCCAGGAGAACTGGTAGCGTCGTAACAATTTTCATCCCGGGACTCTTCCACTTGAAGATGGCTGCCACAGATGCTATCTGGCATGCATTCCTCCATCCAGTTGCAGCAAGAGGTGACAAGACATCTTTACTACGTGACATTGCAATTTTGTGACCAATGGATCTTGGACACTATCAGTTGAAATCTGGATTCAGATGGATGCATCAACTGATCACTTACAGTGGCATCTGTCGGCAGTTGGATTGTTGGCTGGAGGAGATAGCTAAAGATAATCCAAGGATCAATAACCTCGATGCCTTTGTGACTATGGAACCTACCTTTGCGCAACTAAAAGGAATCGTGTAGACCCTTTCTGTGAACTATGTTGCGATACATGCAGTCATCGTAGAACACCGACGGCCTGGCCCACAGTGCAACATGCAACACGAGAACACATTAATATTAAATAAATATCTGCTATTGTATGAAGAACTTACGCATGTGATGAACTCTGGGGATATTGGGCGTGTCAAGACGTGCATTGTCGCATGGATCCTCGTCTTCAAAGCAACAGGAAAACATAAGTATGCCAACCATATGACAGAGTTTTTGATGAATGTATACTTTGTATATCCAGAGGGCTTGTGATATGCATTGATTACCATAGCACTGCAGTATCGGTGCTGATCTCAACCCCAGGCACACTATCCATTATTCTATCCTTGTTAACCTGACTGGAAAGAAAGGAAAATTCTGCACTGTTGATTGGTGCATGGAACTGAACAACCTATTTATGAAGGTCATAAATGGCAGCAAATTTTCAAACCATACCATTGACTGCATTCTTCTGGAGTTGCTGCTCGTCCAAGTCTACCGCAATCTGCATGAAAATTTTCAGAAGCACTTCTTACATACCCATCTATCCTTGTGGAGGAATGAAGCAAATATGGTGAAGACATTTGCAGAGTTATGTGCACACTTGGAGAAATACCGACCACACAAAATCCAATTAGATTGTTCTAGTAAATATTGTATAAGTGACCTAATCAATGAAGGTCATATACTTATGGAGAAGGCAGAAGACAAGCTGGGACAGGAGGACTGCCAGGAGGAGCCAGACGATGAGAGCTCATTGACACTGGACAACATAGTACTAGAATTAAGACTGTAGTATATCAGGTCAGATTATATGTGATGTGTTGGATTGGGCTTTGTTCAATATATTCAGTTTGATTTCATTCTCCTTTCCCAAACGACTAGGGTGCTGCAAACATGCGCAACTATGTTCTGATCACCATTAGTAGAGAAGAAATCATTGATGTAGAAAATACCTTACTGTTGTGATCAGGCAAGCCACAGGCTGAGCATTTGTTCTTCTTCATCTCCAAGGCACTTGCTGGTGCAGGGAGACTGGTGTGGTCAGCAGATAGAACTTGGGGTTGGACTTGAGCCTGTAAAACTGGGTGTGGTGGGGGAGGTATCCTTGCAAGTGCAGGGATGTTGTGTAGCTGAGGAATGAATCTATTGATGATAGCCAAGACTTCAGCACTATATAATACCATGCATGACCAGCGAGTTTCTTTCCAAAGATCGTCGACTGTCCATAACTTGGAGTGATGAGTGCAATTGATGATTTGATCTATTGTTGTAGTCAGAAGAACAAATCCAGGGCCATAATCCATTACGCAGGCTTCACCACACTCATCCACCGCTTTGACTACTCTCCACTCCTCCAGCGCATTGCAAAGATCTGTCTCCTTCACTTCCATGGTGTACTTCAATAGGTGGGAACGGGTGGGGTTCTTAATCAGGGCAGGTGGGATGGATGTGTCAAAAGACGTGAACTGGGAGGGGCTGTCAAGATCACAGCAGACAGAGGGTCTAATGGTGTTACAACGCTACTGCTCTCCTAGCGTAATGCTAAGATAGATAGTCAACAGAGAACGTAGCAGTAGGCACTCAGAAGTAGCCTATGGACTTAGAGAGGTCCGACCAGGGATATGCCAGAAGATACGCAGTATATTGCATAGAACTAGCTGGGGAGCTAGGTTCTATGCCAGGAGTTTATATAGGTACAGAGTATGCTACTAGACGAGAGGATTCCCAATGGGGAAGAGCCTAGAGGAATACATGAGGCATAGCATGAGGAAAATATGAGGCAAGTCTATGTCAGTTCCTAATGAATAGGAATGAAGGTGGAACCAACTGTATGGTACTAGGAAGAAGGTTAGGTTTGATGGAAGAGAAGCGGTGTCAATTGCGGAGATTAACATGGGAATAGAAATAGTGGTCCAAAGTAGTGGAATACCTGTCCACAGGGCTGAATGGAGGATTAACAAGATTTATTGTAGAAGACGAAGGAAGAAATGAATAGTTGGGCCAAACCAATAGTTTGTAACAATAGCTCCGTTACAAGGAGGGAGATACCATACTCCCTAGACTTCAACTAGAAGTCCCCATCATAGGCGTCTTGGTCAGAGTTATTGAGACTGTCTTGGAATGGACAATCAGAGGTGAGGTGACCAGGGTGTTGGCAAAGTGAACAACGATGACAGAGGCAGTTGTATTGAGGATGTCCAGGTGCAGCCTTCTGGCAGAAGGGACAATAGTAAGAAGGGCAATTGGGATGGAGGTGTCCAGCAATTCTGCAGTTGTAGCAGCGGATGGGTCTGCGGATGGTTGGGCCCAGAGGGAGGATGAAGGGGTCTAGGATCGACCTGGAAGGTTGTTTGGGTGGAGGTGTCGAACAGGTTAAGGAAGGGGTTGGAATGGGGTCCTTCTTCAATGTAGAAGGTGACAGCTGTGGGTTCTGGTCCAACGTCGGGTGGGATGTGTTCTGGGAAGGGAGGGATCGTTGGTAATACATGCTTCGTTCAGCTGGGGAGAGGGTGGAGAGAAGGGGTTCGAGGATAGGTAGGAGGGTAGTTGGGTTAAGTTGGTCCACCATTGGCCCAAGATGTTCACGATAGAAGAGGTCAAGGGTTTGTTGTTATGCTTCAGCAATTGACTAGGCGAGGGCGGTGACATGCATGGTTTGTCCGGTAGGGGAGAGGTTTTTCTGGAGTTGTCGAAGGATGGTGAGGGTGCGGTATAACTGTCCCAGGTCAAGTAGGACGAGGTTTCAGTGAGAGGTAATAGTGGCATCAAGTATACGAACAATAGAGGATTCATCGAGGATGGTGGCATAGAGAGTGCGTCGCTGGGAAGGGAGAAGGTGATCTGAGTGGATGGGAACACAACGATGAGGGTTAATGGATGGAGAGCAAGTGGGAGGCATAGGGGATTGCCCAACTAGAGGTGGTGGTGGTCCTTATAAGCATTTAGGACATCGGGGGCATTTTCTAAACTTAGTTCACCTTCCCAGGTTGCCTCAGATAAGGGGTATCCTTTCCATGCCACGAGGTAGCGGCAACAATGGGCTGTGCCTCTGTGCTTGATGATGTGGCTAATCTCATATTCTTCTTTGGTGCCAGTGAGCTCAGGAGGAGGTTGAGGAAAATTAGGGCTGTGTTCATCAGTTTCTTGGTAAGGAGTTAGGAGGGACGCATGGAAGACTGGGTGTATTTTCCAGGAGGATGGTAGGTTTAATTCATACGCCATAGTGGAGATGACTTTGCTAATGGGAAATGGTCCGTGGCATTTTGGAGAGAGCTTTCAATTGGACAATAAAGGAAGGTTCGTGGCTTTCAGCCATACCTTCTGTCCAAGGGTAAAAGGGTTGAACTTAGCGTGCCATTGGTCAGCCATGACCTTTTGGGAATTGGTTAATGCTGATTTGGCTTCCTCTCATGCAGAGGAGAGTTCGGAAAGTTGGTCTGCAAGGTGAGGTATGAAGGTTGGACCAATTTTAGGGTAGACATGGGGTTGATACCCCATCATGAGGGAGAATGGGGATTGCTTGGTGGCAGAGTGAGTCATGGAGTTGTGATGGGATTCCACCATGGGAAGGAGGTCGGTCCAGGATTCCAGTTTTTCCTGGCAGAAGAGGCAGAGATAGGTTTCTAGTTCTTGATTGACGTGCTTGGTTTCACCGTCCGTCTGAGGATGGTAGGCAGTGGAGAGGGCGACATCATAGTGGAGGAGTCTGAACAATTCCAGCACAAAGGTAGAGGTGAACTGAGGGCCTTGATCAGAAATTATGCGGTTGTAAAGACCAAACCGGGGAAAGACATGGTGGAAGAAAAGATTGGCCACATTGGCTGCCGACACTGTTTTAGAGCATGGGATGAAAATTACCCCTGGAGTAAGGTCATGGTCCACCATGACCAAGACAGAATCAAGGGCCTTGACAGGAGGGAGGCCAGAGATTAAATCCATGGAGAGGTGTTGGAAAGGACGGGTGGCGGTGGTAGGGACCGGAGTAAGGGGAGGGTGGGTCGGGTAAGTGTTAACCTTGTGCTGCTGGCAGGTAGCACAGCCAGCAATATAATGGCAGATAAAGGTGGACATGCCGGGCCACCAATAATCCCAGGAGAGGAGGGCGAGTATGCGAGCAGCCCCGGCATGGCCACCATGAGGGGAGTTATGGACCAAGGAGATGAGAGCCCCATGGCAATTGTCAGGGATATAGAGGCGCCCTTGGAAGGTCAGGTTAGTATCATCATAAGACCAATCATTGGGGCAGGTGCAAGGAAGGAGACTGGTCCCGAGGGACATCGCAGTGAGGGCGTTGGCAACGAGGGGGTCCTCCTTGGAGGAGGAGGCGATTTTCTCAACAATGGTGAGATCAAAAGAATGGGAGAAGACAGAGTCTGGGAGGAGTTGGGTAGAGGTGTTATCAGCCAAAGTGTTGACAATATCCCAGCAAGAAAGAGTGTCAGTGGGTCCCATCTGGGAGCCAGGAACATGGGTGAAGGAAAGATCATAGTCCTGGAGGAACATCTGCCAGCGGACCTGGCGACGAGAGAGCTTGCGGGGCTCTTTGAAGTAGAGGAGATTTTTGTGGTCCATGAGGATGGACACCAGGTGGTTGGTACAACAGAGATACTGTTGCCACTCCTCAAGGGCGAAGATGACCGCCAGAAGTTTGTGATCATAGATGTCGTAGTTGTGTTTGGCCTGTCCGAACGACTTGGAGATATAGGAACAGGGGTGGAGGTCCCCATTCGTGTCTTTTTGCATGAGAACTGCCCCAGTGGCAGTCAGAGAGGCGTCGGTCATGACATGGAAGGGTTTCTCAAGGTTGGGAGTGCGGAGGATGGGTTGTTTAAGGAAGGTGTTCTTTAGGGTACAGAACACCTGATTCTGATCAGTTCCCCACTGCCAAATGGTGCCTTTCCGAGTGAGGTCATGGAGAGGGCAAGTAATGTCAGAGAAAGCTGGGATGAACTTCGGGTAGAAGTTGCAGAATCCCAGGAAGGACTGTAGGGCAGAGATATTGGCAGGAGGTTTCCAGTCCTCAATGGTGGAGAGCTTGGTAGGGTCCATTTTAATGCAGTCATTGGAGACCACTAACCCTAGATACTCAACCTCCGAGAGGTCAAAGTGGCATTTCTCCGGCTTAAGGTAGAGGTGTTGCTCATGAAAACATTGGAGGACCTTGAGAGTCTGTTCGTGGTGGGTGGCAGGGTCAGAGGAGTGAATAAGGACATCGTCCATATAGACAACTAACCATCCTTTGGTTATGTAGTCAGTGAAGGCATTGTCCATGTAGGTCTGGAAGGTGGCCGGGGAGTTGCAAAGGCTGAAGAACATTACTGTGAGCTCGAAGAGCCCAAAAGGAGTAATGAAGGCTGCCTTCCAATGATCATCAGGTTTGATCTGGACATTGTTGTATCCCCACCACACATCGAGTTTGGTGAAGATGGACGACACCTTTAACTTGTCAAGGAGATCATTGATCCTGGGGAGGGGGTACACATTTTTAACCATATGCGAGTTAATATAGTGGTAATCTTGACATGGACGAAGTTTTCCATCTTTCTTCTGGATGAAGAAGAAAGGAGTGGCTTGAGAGGACTTGGAGGGTTGAATCTTCCCGCTGGCGAGGTTTTCTTTGATGAACTTCTGGCAGGCCGTGAGTTCCTCAGGGTTGAGGGAGTAATTTTGGGCCCACTTTGGTACGAAGCTGGGAAGAAGGCATATTTCGTGATCGAAAGACCACTTGGGAGGGAGTTCCGTGTCTTCTTCATCGGCGAAGATGTCCATGAATTCTTGGTACTGCTTAGGTACCTCTGTGTTGGTGCGCTTGGCTTCTTGCATAAGAGTGGTAGAGAGGGTGACTTTCTGGACTTTTTCCGGGAGAGCATTGAACTTCTTGAGCAGCTTGGCTGCAAGCTTGTTGTCGACATCATGTTTGAGGTACCGTAGGAGGTACCTTTGTCCGAGGGCTTCCTGCCCATTCCGTTTCCGAGGGGTAGTCTTGGCTGAGACCGTGAGCTTGCACATGGACCAGTCGACGATAGGGTTTCTGGCCGTTAATCATGTCATACCAAGGATGACATTCTGGTGCTTCCCGCTGGAGAGTACTAGGAAGTCTTGGTCGGTCTCATCATTATCCACCCAGATGTGGAGTCATGTCTTGAACTTGATCTGGCCCATCTTATTCTCGGTTCCATCCGCATTGAAGGCTCGATGGGGTTGAGAGAGACGGGTGAGGGGAAAGTTATGCCGTTTGGTGAAGGCATAGTCAACAAAGCTGGTGGTGGCACTGCAGTTGATGAGCAAATATTCTGGCTAGAGAGGGAGGATAGACTGAGAGGGATGAAGATTGACTTTTCTTCCTTAGGTACAACAACCATAGGGATGGAGGGGAAGTTGGGGTGGTTGGCGAGGTCCTTCTCCCAAGAGTCCAAGGTTTTTCTGACGAGGTGATTCTGTTCCGCCTTCTCTACTGGAGACAATTTTGAAGGTTTCATGGCAAGTCTGTTCTGGATGGAGCAACAGATTTCACTAGGGAAGTAGGTCTTTGCCAGGGTGGCAAGGTAGGAGGAGAGTTCATCGACGACCGGAGTGGTTGTTGTGGCGCGACAATGTTCGGAAGGGGTTAACTGGGGTTTCTTGTTCTGGGACATAGGAGTTCAAGAATACCGCCTGAGGTTCCTTAAGTCCTCACGGTTTTGTACTTGAGTGCTGGCAGCTGACTGCCAGGCTTTTACTGAGGTAGAAGTGGGTCCGACCACCAATTCTGAGGCTAGGTCGTAGGGGAGTCTGGTGACATAGGAGTCACATAGGGTTTCTTGTTGGGTGATCTCAGCAAGTCCGGCGAGGAGGGAGAACTGTTACAATGCTACCGCTCTCAAGGCGTGAGCCAAGATAGATAACCGTCAAAGAATTAGTAGCGAGCGATCAATGAGATGCTCGAAGACTCAAGGAGCTGAATACACCAAGAAAGCAGGTATATTGCGTAGAATTAGCTGGGGAGCTAAGTTCTATGCTGAGGTGTTTATATATATGAGAGACCGTGCTACGAGAGGAGAGGATCCCAAAAGGGGAATGGCCTCATGGTATCCTGCAGGCATGGTAATGAGGAAGCCTCATGGTGAGGCTATACATAGCAGAGATGAAAGAAGGCAGTGTTGGTCCTATGAATAGGAAAGAAGAAGGACCGACCATCTGGTACGAAGAGAGTTAGGTTTACACAGGAAAGTGCTGGAGAGATCTGGAGAGATCAGCCAGGAAAGGAAATGGTGGTCCATAGGGGTAGAATGCTCGTCCACGATGGCAGGAAAGAAAGAGAAATGAAACAGTAACCGCGGAGTGTAGGATAAGGGTTTAGGGAACAGAGCCAGACCATTGGTTTGTAACAATAGCCCCGTTTTAAGGTGGGAGACACCGTACTCCCAAGACTTCAACTAGAAATCTCCATTATAGGCATCAGGATCAGAGTTGGGGTCGTCTTGGAAAGGACAACTGGGGACAAGGTGGCCCAGCTGCTGACAGAGAGAACAGCGATGACGAGGACAGTCATACTGTGGGTGTCCGGAGGCGGCTTTGCGACAGTAGGGGCAATGGTAGGAAGGACAATGGGGACAAAGATGTCCCTGGACTCCGCAATGGTAGCATCGGATAGGGCGCCGTACGGATGGGCCCAGAGGGAGGATGAAGGGGTTGGATGCTGACCCCAAGGGTTGTTCAGGAGGGAAGGGGAAAGACAGTGAAGAGGTTACCGCCGGTTCGGTGGCCTTGGGCATAGAGACCTGTGGGGAAGGGGATGATACCGGAGGCGGGTCTGCATCTGATGCAGCGGAGTCCTTGCATGGTGGTGGGGAAGGGACGACAGCTGGTTGGGGAACATGGCGATAGTAGGAGTCCTGTTCTGAGGGAGAGAGGGTTTCGAGGAGGGGTTTGAGGATAACCTGGACATGAGCTGGGTTAAGCTCATCCACCACTTTTCCAAGACCTTCGTGGTAGAAGAGGTCGAGGGTTTGTTGGCATGCTTCTGAGATGGACTGAGCAAGCGCGGCCGCATACATAGTGGGTTGCCTGACCGGGGCGAGGTTTTCTTGGACCTGGCGGAGGATGGTGTGGGTGCGGTAGAGTTGTCCCAACTCAAGGAGGGTGGTGCCGCAGTTGCGGGAGATAGCGGCATCAAGAACACGAACAAGGGTGGGGTCATCGAGGAGGGAGGCATATAGGGTCCTACGCTGAGCAGGCGGAAGGCGATTGGAGTGAAGAGGGAAACAATGCTTAGTGGGAGAGGAGGAACGAATAGGTGGCATGAGGGGAGTGGCCCAAACTAAAGGTGATGGGCTGCCTTATATTCATCTAGGAGATCAGGGGCGTTTTCCAAACTTAGCTTGCCTTCTCAGGTTGCTTCAGATAACGGGTATCCCTTCCATGCCACGAGGTAACGGCGACGACGGGCGGTGCCTTTGTGCTTGATGATGTGACTGACCTCATATTCTTCTTCTGTGCTGGTGAGTTCAGGAGGGGGGCAAGGGAAATTGGGGCCATGTTCGTCGGTTTCCGTATAGAGTGTTAGGAGAGACGCATGGAAGACCGGGTGTATTTTCCAAGAGGGTGGAAGGTTCAGTTCGTACGCCACAGCGGAAATCACCTTGCTGATGGAAAAGGGGCTGTGACGTTTAGGGGAGAGTTTGCGGTTGGACGCAATAGG
>JBBPNB010000899.1:0-11145 GCA_038090635.1 Rubroboletus satanas | reverse complement strand
TGTCTTTGTTTGTAGCACCAAATAAAAACAACTATCCCTTTGTTTTACTGAAATTTTATGGATCATGTCAAAAGCTCTAAAACTGTTCCAATGGTGTCCCTGTTTTAAAATGGATATATCTTAGCGATCCCTGAGCCAAATCACATGAGTATTAGGTCAGCAGGTAGCCAGGGGTTTGTACATCACATGGTCTCACCAACACTAAGCGGAATTCCCACGCCTACAACTGCTATTTAACATACACTCCAAAACTACAAAACATTGGAACAGTTTTTGGAGTCACTGTAAAACAATTCCTTTATCATGGAAGTCATTTATATCCCTCTAGATATTTTTTCAGCATACCCACTGAAAACTCCACATAACCACCCACTCCACATGTGGAGCAATGCCCCTGTAGTTGCTTATATCACTGGATCTACAGTAAGTTACTTGATTAGTGCCACTACTTCTACCAAATGACCACCTTTGATTATGTCTGCAATAGTAATTATGATACATTTGTTTTTTGCTTCACCACATGTCCTCCCTTGACTATGGATATATTTAGCATATCTACAAGACATACATACACCAATAAGAGTATATCTGACCACTATGTTGTGTCTTAATGTGTCATACAATAGCATAATTAAATAAAGAGGTATCTTTTGCATTGCACTTTTTATAGGCTGGGAAGTGAATATATGTGAAATCTAATGTTGTGGACCTTTTGCATATATGTACACCCATCTCTGATTAATTTCACAGAACCTCCAGACCATTGTGGAAGCTGGTATTAACAAACAAAATATACAGGAGGAGTGGGAAAATGTGTGATGATACAGGAGATTTACTACAACACATCTCCTCATACACCACATAGTGGGTTTCCTGCTGTATAAACATCATTGACTATGATCTGAGTATGTGTGGAACATTTCTAGCTAACATTGTTCATCATTATAACTGGAAAAATGTCACAAATGTGAAATTATTTCATTCAGTGACTACAAAGTCTGCCTGATGTGGTACTAAGATCCATGGTGTCTTTCCAACAGTATGTACTTCTCCTATATCCCTGCCCCTTTTAAGCATTTCTGGAGAATCAGAGATTGCAGGTGGATACCCTAAGGTGTATACTGTTACAAAATTCCCTTTCTCCACACCATTCTCCCTCCTCCCTACTTGCTTGTTGGCATATGACTTCGGAATCATGTGATTCAACATGTGCTCATGAAGACCAGTGACTTCTGGCACATCCCAGCATGTGACCCAGATGCATTGTGACACAACTGTGTCATGTACACTCTCTCTCACTGATTGGGAACAGCCGTGTTCTCTGAGCCATCACCCATGCCTGCTGCTGTGTTGCACACAGCCAAGTGTTTTGCCGATCTCAGTTGTTTGGCAGCATAGGCCATCAATACTGCCCCACTCACCTATCCAATGATTGGATCTGATTGGAGATGACCGATAGACTAAAGAGGTGGACAATAGAGTCAGGACTTTCTGATTGGGAAGCACAGCCTAGGAAGCAGGGCCTATAAATATGGGCTCCACTCTAATGGCTCTTTTCTTAGTTTAGTCCACTTGTATTGACAGTGGGATCTTTGCCTCTCGAAGCTCCCCTTGACATTAAGGCAACTCAATTACTCTTCCTTCTCCCACATCTCACCAGGCTCAGTGTCAGCCTGCAAGCTAGTTCTGGTCCCCATAGTGGTCACCGTTGGGTCAAAACCTCTGTGCACATTGCTCCTGCAACATATATATTCATTTGCAACAATTTATGTCCTTATCAGACAGGTAGATCTTGTATGATATGTGTTTTAAACCAAATATGGTCATTTGGTAGAAGTAGTGGTGCTTCTGAATTGATTAGATAACCAGAAAGCATGTGACTGTATGGCATCTGATATTACCAATCTAGTAACTTAGATCCAGTGATGTAAGCAACTACAGGGGCATTGCTCCACATGTGGAGTGGGTGATTGTGTGGAGTTTTCAATGGATATGCAGAACAGACATCTAGAGGGATATAAGTGACCTCCATGATAAAGGGATTGTTTTATATGGAATGACAGAGGCTATGGCAGTTGTTGGGTTGGTCAGTGATTGGATAGGCTACAGGAGTATAGCTCTGCATGCAGAGTGGGTGGCTGTGTGGAGTCTTCAGTGGGTGGGTGGAATAAACATCTAAAGGGGTGAAAATAACTTCCATGATAAAAGGAATGTTTTATGGGCAATTAGAAAGGATCTGAGAGTTGGTGGCTTGATGGATGATTGGATGGGCTATAGGGGCATTGGTCTGCATGCAGAGCAGGTGGCTGTATGGAGTCTTTAGTGGGTAGGTGGAATAAACATCCAGAGTAGTGAAAATAACTTCCATGATGAAAGGAATATTTTATGGGCAATCACAGAGGATCTGAGAGTTGGTGGCTTGGTGGGGGATTAGATGGGCCACAGGAGCATTGCTCCACATGCAGAGCAGGTGGCTATGCAGAGCTTTCTGTAGGTAGCTGGAATAAACATTTTGAGGGATAGAAATAACTTCCATAATACAAGGAATGTTTTACTTGCAAAGGCAGAGGATCTGGCAGTTGGTGACTTGGTGGATGATTGGATGGGCCACAGGGGCATTGCCCTGCATGCAGAGTGGGTGGCTGTGCAGAGTTTTCAGTGGGTGTGCACAACCATATTGGCTGTGGCAGAATCATTTCCACTGGCAGAGTAGTGTCTGGTTGGTGACTAAACCATTTACATAGGAGGTGGATGGGACATGTGTACTGTATAGGCTGCAAAGAAATTATTCCACTTATTGAATAGTGTCTGGATAGTGGCTGATCACTGCAGGCCCACTGGTTTATTCCCCACCTGGTCCATATGTCTCCGCAGGCCTGCCTGTACAATGTATATACACTACCTTCATCCTGATGATGCTGGCCCACTGGTCCATTTCCCCCCTGGTCCACATGTCTCTGCAGGCCTACCCATACAATGTAGGCTTTCTCCACCCTGATCATGCAGATCCACTGGTCCAACTCCTATCTGGTCCAAATGTCTCTGCAGGCCCACCTGTACAATGTACACTTTCTCTACCCTGACCATGTGGGCCCACTGGTCCAATCTCCACCTGGTCCACATGTATCCACAGGACACCTGTACAATGTGTACTTCCTCCACCCTAATCATGCGTATTACAAACCAATGGTCTGACTCTATTCTCGTATTCTTCTCCTACACTCCGTGGTTACCATTTCCTTTCGTTTGTCTCTTTCCTACCATTGTGGACAGGCATCCCACCCCATGGACCACCTTTTCCTTTCCTGGTTGATCTCTCCAGATCTCTCCAGCATTCTCCTGTGTAAACCTAACTCTATTCTTACCAGATGGTCAGTCCTTCTTCTTTCCTATTCTTAGGGCCAACACTGCCTTCATTCATCTCTGATATGTATAGCCTTAACATGAGGCCTCCTCATTACCGTGCCTGCAGGATACCATGAGGCCATTCCCCTTTTTGGAATCCTCTCCTCTCGTAGCACGGTCTCCCTTGTATATAAACCCCTTGGCATAGAACTTAGCTCTCCAGCTAATTCTACGCAATATACCTGCTTTCTTGGTGTATTCGTCTCCTTGAGTCTTCAAGCACCTCTTTGATTGCTCACTACTAGTTCTTTGACGGTTATCTATCTTGGCTCACACCTAGAGAGCGGTAGCGTCGTAACAATGTGGGCTCACTGGTGCAATCCCTACCTGGTCAACATGTTTTCACAGGCCCACCCATGCAATATACATAGGCTCTCTCTGCCCTATTCATACAGGCCCACTGGTTCATTCCCCACCTGGTCCAAATTTCCCCGCAAGCTCATCCATACAATGTAGACTTTCTCCACCCTCTTCATGTGAGCCTGCTGGCTCATTTCTCACCTGGTCCACATGTGTCTGCAGGCCCATCCATACAATGTGTACTTCCTTCACCCAAATCATGCAGGCCTGCTGGTGCATTTCCCACCTGGTATAAATTTCTCCACAGGCCTACCCATACAATGTAGGCTTTCTCTGCCCTATTCATGCAGACCTGCTGGTTCATTCCCCATCTGATACAAATTTCTCCAGTGGCCTGCTCATATAATGTAGGCTTTCTCCACCCTGTTCATGCAGGTCCACTGGTCCAATCCCCACCTGGTTCACATGTGTTCACAGGCCCATCCATACAATGTGTACTTCCTCCATCCTGATTATGCAGACCCGCTGGTGCATTTCCCACCTGGTACAAATTTCTCCACAGGTCTGCCCATACAATATAGGCTTTCTCCACCCTGTTCATGTGGGCCCACTGATTTTTCCCACCTGGTACAAATTTCTCCACAGGTCTGCCCATACAATATAGGCTTTCTTCGCCCTGTTCATGTGGGCCCACTGATTCATTCCCCATCTGATCCAAATTTCTCCTCAGGTTCGCCCATACAATGTACACTTCCTCTATCCTGTTCATGCTGCCCCACTGGTTAATTCCACATTTGATACATTTATTTAAGCAGGCCCACCCGGTTATATGACATCTTTCTATATTCCATTGATGGGCCTGCCACAGGGTGGCTATGTACATGGTGAAATTGTCAGGCCAGGCTACCCATGTGTCTCAGAAAATGTGACTACATAGGCTTCCAAAGTGCAGAGAACCTCAATATGATCAGGTCCAACTCATGCACATGGCTGGACATCTTAAAGTCCCACATGCAGTTGTTATGAAACCCCCTTTCTCCACACCATTTTCCATTCTCCTCGCTTGCCTGTTGGCATGTGACTTCAAAATCATGTGATCCAACACATGCTTGTCAAGACCAGTGACTTCTGACATGTCCCAGCATGACCCAGATGCATTGCGACACGACCATGTTGCATATGCTCTCTCTCACTGATCAGGAACAGCCATAGTCCCTGAGCCATCAAGCATGCCTGCTGCTGTGATGCACACAGCCAAGTGGTACATCAATCTCAGTTGTTTGACAGCACCAGCAATCAAGTGCTGCCTCATCTGCTGATCCACCATTGGATCTGATTAAAGATAATAGATAGACTAAAGAAGTGGACAATAGAGTCAGGGCTTTCAGATCAGGAAGCACAGCCTGGAAAGCAGGGACTCTCAATACAGTCTCCACTTTAACACCTCTTTCTTTAGTTTAGTTCACTTATATCAACAGCGAGATCTTCACTTCTTGAAGCTCCCCTTGATATTAAGGCAACTCTATTATCCTTCTATCTTCCACCCCTTGCTAGGCTCAGTGTTAGCCTGCAAAAGTTAGTCTCTGGTCCCCGTAGTAGTCAGCCTCAGCTTAAAACCTCTGCACATGTTGCTCCTGCAACAGCAGTCTTCAATACCATCCTGATTGGACCACAGTTACAAGCACTCTATCTTCATCCTGACATTGCTGCAAAATTGCATTATTGGGATGATCAGATATAGAAAATCCTTGAAGAAGTGAGGTGAAATAATGAAGTTCTCGATGTATACAATAATGTTTTCACTGGTAATGCATATCTTGAGGCTCACTGTACTTGCCAAATAAGCAAGAATGACATCCTTCTTGTTTTTTTCCATTGATAGTGCACAGCTATATGAAAAGAAGGAGTCCAACTGTTTGATATACATATGGATCATCCTTGAGCACTTTTCCAATGAACAGTACAAGAAAAGAACATGTTACCTGGTGCCATTATCCCTGGACTGAAAAAGCCAGGATATATTGAGTCATTCCTCTATCCTGGATTTCACCATTTCTCAGCCCTGCAACATGAAGGTCTTACCATCTGGAATGTCTCCAGCAATGAAATGCTTAGATCCCATTCCTTGCTCTTTTTGGTGTGTGGTTATGACTCTGGGCTGATGTGCACAAGTAACCTTGTTGGACACTGTGGAAAAAATGGTTGTCAGATGTATTGCTTACTCAAAGGTTGGCAAGAACCACATGAATCCCAATACTAGCCTGTTCTGCTCTTGCCTGACAGCTACAATATCCAAGGTTGTATGCACAATGACATCAGTCCATACAACATTGTAACTGGAACATCAAGTGAATATGTATGTCAAAAATATTAAGTACCTGATGGCTTCTCTCTATTACAATCCAATGGTTGCCATATAACTACTATCCATTCTTCTTTCCTTCTACTCCTTATGCCCATTTCACTATACCATCTCCCCATTTCTAGTTACCTTTCTCAGCCAGTACTCCTGTGCCTCAGACTGTCAATTAGAGTTTTCCCCTCCTGGTGTCTGTACCACTACTCCAGTTCTTGTTTCACCTTGTGTTCCACACAAGGACTGGCATTACCACTCCATTACCATATTTTCCATTATTATTCATTATCTCCATATGCCTCCTCTATCTCCTTGTGCCAACCACTTTCCTAATCTTTTTCCTTAAGGGACCCTCAGGCCTTGTAGCACACATGTATTAGTATATAAGCTTGGCTTCTAGAACTATGCCCCACAGCTAGTTCTATGCACTATACCATATATCTTCTAGTATACTGGATCTCTTTGAGTCTACAGAATACTCCTAAGTTCCTGCTGCTATGTTCTTGTTAAACTACCTAATCTAGTATCACACTAGAAGAGCAGTAGCATTGTAATACTCTCCACAAGTGGCAGTATGATGAACACCACCTGGAGACTAGTATTGTTGGACCAAGCATCTTGCTTGGACTACAACCAGAGAAGATATGTATGGTATTCCAGAATGCTTTTCATTAGAAATCATGCATTATGCAGGTTCAAATATGGCATCACTTTTCATAGACTTTTGACATGGAACAATTGACTGCAATGAGTGCACCGACAGCTGAACTAACTGGGTTTGGAGAGTCCTTGTCACAGAAAAGTAGGAAGAACCCAGATGTGGTATTGCAGCATATAAGTCACATCTTCCTGGATGTTTCAATGTTGCTCCTCACAATCCAGCCAAGAAGATCAATTCCTTCTACAAGGCCAGTGAGTTCATCACCTGGCTCTACTATCTGTGTCCAGCACTGCTTCATGGCATTCTCCCATACAACCATTGGCACAACTTTTGCAAGTGTGTTGCAGCACTTCAGATCATGTTACAGTATGACATTGCTTCTATGGATGTCACACAAGCTTGTGAGTGGTTTGTAGAATGGGAAGAGGAATTTGAGCTTCTATACTATCAACGACATGTCAACTGCATTCATTTTGTCTGGCCATGTGTATATCTCACCAACCACCTTGCACTAAAAGCAACACATGTTGGTGCTCCCATCTGCTTGTTATAGTGGACTATGAAGCAAACAATCAGTAATCTTGGTCCAGAGATTCAGCAGCCATCCAACCCATTTTCCAACCTTGCATAGCAGGGCATTTGTTGCTGTCAAACTAATGTGCTCAAAGCTCTTTTTCCACAATTTGACCCTCTCAAAAATCCTTATTCTTGAGATGCTGAAGATATTGGAAATGACTATGTACTTTTCCATAAAACTGACTGCTGCCCTATTGAAGGTTCAGAACATAAATGTTGTTATGACACTACTGCTCTCCTAGCATAATGCTAAGATAGATAGTCTAACTAGAACATAGCAGCAGGCACTTAGAAGTAGCCTGAAGTCTCAGAGAGATCCTGGAGAAGGGGTATGCCAGAAAATACACGGTATATTGCATAGAACTAGCTGGGGAGCTAAGTTCTACATTAGGGGTTTATATAGATACATGGTTACACTATGAGACCAGAGGGTTCCAAAAGGGAAAGAGCCTCAAGGAAGGTGTTAGGCATAACATGAGAATAAAGTAAGGCAAGGCAGTGTCAGGTCCTAGCAACTGGGAATGAAGATGGAACTGATCATATGGTACAGAAGAAAGTTAGGTTTAATGGAAAGAAGGCTGTGTCAATCACAGAGATTAACACAGGAAAGGAAGAGTGGTCCAAAGTAATGGTGTACCTGTCCACAAGTTAAGAGAAGAGGAGAAATCAATGGACTATCATAATAAGACAGAAGAATTAGAGAGCAGGAAATGGGCCAGACCAAAGGTTTGTAACAAATGTGAGGCAATCATTCTATTTCTTGAAAAGCCCACTTCTCCAAAAGTTTGGCATTGGACATGACTCTAACTACCAAATGGTCAAATTGCATGGTCAGCATGGACAGAAACTCAGAAATCACCAGATAGTGATCAACAGATTTCACAACATGTCAAGGTAATTTATTCATTTACTATTTCAATTCACTGCCATCATAAAAAGCAGATTTTGCTCAATGGTACCTACTGAGCAGCTGAAGTACAATACTATACTCAGCTTGCCATTCAACAACATTCTGATGTATCCAACTCAAATGCAGACAAGCACTGAGACTTCACTAACACTACTTGTGTCCATCTCTTTACAGAATTTGATTCTGATCTCAAGCATCTGTCATATGGGATAGTAAAGGCCTGTAGGTACTTAGGAGAAGCAAGCCTCATTTTCATCAATGTCAGGAACATTGTTTTGGTTATTGAAATGGTACCACATCATTTTCAATTACCATCAGATAGCAAGGAGGCAGAGCAATTTTTTTGTAGTGGATATCAGCAAGCTTGATGGAGCTTGCACTGGTCCTCAGGTAGACAACACAGATGATGGCAATACATAGTACCACAATACATAGTACATCCATTCAAATTGCTACAAGTACATACACATTGTGAACTTAAACCTGAGCGCACTTTGTCTGTCTTCCTTCTTCTTCTTCAAGAACTGGCTGTGGGTTGCAGTTTTCCTTCTCATCATCTGTGTATGTTGGATTTGGAATCACCATTCAATCAGTTTTCTTCATCAGGAAGTTATATTCAAAATCTTTGAGTATACAAACATATGCCAACTTCAGAGTTAACAGTGGCTTGAGGTAGATTGAGAAAAATGCATTTGTGATGCTAAGCATACAGTTCTCAGCAAGATTACTAGATAAATATTATAGAAAATGACATGAACAAATGACTATATGCATACCTGAAATACAAGCCCTCATCTTTGTAATGATCTGTTGTAATCTCTGTATTTCTGACCTGAAACACAACCATCTAACAAGACTCAACTCCAGAGATAAATGTTAAAACAGAAATATAATAATATCACTAGACCTGGCTTGGCCAGATTGATTGTACATGAGTATGTCCCCCATTCAGACGTGACATCACATAACTTGAAAACAGCAATGTTATTGGTGTCAGTGTCAACAGAGGAGGCATCAGATGGATTGCATGGGGTAGTGGACATAATAGCTGAGATGCTATTGGTGTCAGTGTCAAGAGATGTAGTAGCCATCACAGTAATTCTGCAAGTAGAGTTGCATGTTATTTGTAGTACCTCAGATCTTTGACATAACAATCTCCTTCTCATATCATTCTGTACTACTATACATCTAATGTCCATTTCAGTGTTCAATGCACCATTTAGTTCCAATTCATCCATTTTCATGGATAGCTTTAACTCACTATCTCCAGTACTTCCAAGTGATCCACATCATGCTATACCTAGCCTTCAGCATTCTGAGCAATCCAGGAAAGTCCACACTGATGCACATGCCCATTTTGAGCAAATTGGGCAGTTTGCCACAAATGTGTTACCACAGTGAAGTCTTCAAAAGCAGGTGGGTGTCTCGTCTTCTCTCTATAATGAGGACTGCATGATACACACTTATTGCCAGTATGAGCAACAGATTCAGTCACTTCAAGCAGCTAATGCACAACTACAAGCTGAGAACACAGCCTTGATGGCTGCAAAAAGTAGCTATGTATGAGTCAGTTTCACATTTTTTTGGCATATATATGGTATTTCTGACATTCACTTGTAAGGGACACATTCAAGCGACTCACCAGTGCACTTCAGCTCCCTTGTGACCCAGCTACAATCACCCTGAACCACATTCCTGTTTCATATGCAGCCTCAGGCTGCTTGCCCATTTTACCCCCCTCAAATCCACCCCTTAATGAAAGCAACTACCCTTGTGTATGGTTCTGGACTTAAGAGAAATTCAAGGCCTGGGAGAAACTCAAAAGTGCAAAGTGACAAGGAGTACCATGGAAACATGATGAGTTGTTAGCATCACGTCCTTGGTTGGAGGATCATGAGGGCAATATACTGTACTCAGCAAGAAGACAGTAGCTGCTCTTCTAAGAAAGATGTGTGGCATTTGGCATGGCTTCAAGCAATGTGGCATTGCACCAGCAACATAGGGTGCAGCCACAGATGAGGTGAAGACAGCATTTTATACTAAGGTTATTGTTGCCTTCCCACAGCTATGTTTTTGCTTGAATAACTGGAAAGCTGAAGCTGTTGCAACTGCAAGATAACTATTATGGGTACAAACATACCTAAAGGACTCCAAAGAGTCTGGAAGGCATCAGGTGAAGTCAGGAGAATCAGTTGAGCCAGACTCAAAAGACCTCAAAATGGATTCCAGCCTGAGCCTGGCTGAGAACATTGAAAATACAAGTGATATTGCAACTGAAACCTCACAGATTCCTTTGAATGCAAGTTCCACACTTCTAGTCACATCCCCAAGTGACTCTGGGTTGGTGTTTGTTACAAACCAATGGTCTAGCTCTGTTCTGGAACCCTTATCTTACACTCCACGGTTACCGTTTTATTTTCTTCTCTTTCCCAACACTGTGGATGAGCGTTCCACTCCTATGGACCACCTTCTCCTTTCCTGGTTGATCTCTTTAGATCTCTTCAGTATCTTCCTGTGTAAACCTAACTCTATTCTTTCCAGACGGTCGGTCCTTCTTCATTTCCTATTCTTAGAACCGACACTGCCTTGCTAATCTCCGATATATATAGCCTCACCATGAGGCCTCCTTGTTGGTATACCTGCAGGATACCATGAGGCCATTCCCCTTATGAGATCCTCTCCTGTCGTAGCACGACTTCCCCTGTATATAAACCACCCGGCATAGAACTTAGCTCCCCAGCTAATTCTATGCAATATACCTGCTTTCTTGGTGTATTCGTCTCCTTGAGTCTTCAAGCATCTCCTTGATTGCTCGCTACTAGTTCTTTGACAGTTATCTATCTTGGCTCACGCCTAGAGAGCGGTAGCATCGTAACAAAAGAATTAGCTCTTATCTGCCGCACCCATTACTATACGCTTACACTACCATGGCACCGG
>JBBPNB010000898.1:0-11153 GCA_038090635.1 Rubroboletus satanas | reverse complement strand
AATCAAGCAGTGTGGGAACATTTTTAAACTCAGACATACTATTTATATCTATATCTTTGTTTGTACTAACAAACAATGGCAATTATTCTATGATTTGACTGAGATCCTGGTCATCAGTTCAAAAGTGAAAAACTCCTTTCCATGGCATTACTGTCTCAAATTGACCATACCTCCACAGCCTGTGGACCAAATCACATGACCTAGGAGGCAATTATGTAGCCAGGGGTATGTATTATTTATGTCTCCACTAAAGCTAAGCGATATTTCCATGCTGTTTGATGGTGCACTTCGCGCACCACAATTAGGGTTATTATGGAAAGGGTTTTTGGAGTCACTGTATGTTCTCTGTTGACTATCTATCTTAGCATTATGCTAGGAGAGCAGTAGTGTTGTACAGTAACATCTAAGGCTCAACCGGGTTGTTGTTCATAAAGTCATCCCAGAGGTCTTCTGGGATGAGATCTTCATCTCCGAGGTCATATAGGTTGTGGAGGAGCTCCCTTGGCAGGGAGCAGGTGAGCGGATGGTCTATGTATGTCACTAGGAAAAGAGGTAGGGGTGGACATGACCATAACACATATCTTCTGGCATACTGGATCTCTCTGAGTCTTTATGATACTCCTAAGTTCCTGCTGCTACGTTCTTGTTGACTATCTATCCTAGTTGTTACACTAGGAGAGTGGTAGTGTTGTAACAAAGAGCCTAGGAAGAGTTTACGGAACTGGTTGTGAAAACTATAGTAGCAGTTGACATTGAAGCAGTAAAGTGTATTAAGAGTGTAGTAAAGTGTAGTCAACAGAGTATATTACATATTACACTATACCAACAGTGTAGTGAAAATATGAACAAGATGTGTATCAAGAGTGTATCAAAGATGATAGCAAACAGAGTGTAGTAAAGTGTCACAGCATACATAGATTATTAGTACAGTCTGTCAACAGGAGTCAAACTAGCATAAATAGTGATAAATTAGTATGCAAAACCTGTCAAAATGATTTGCAGCACTTACCTATCAAAGACTATGTACATTACATCAGGCTGGTTGACCAGCACGAAACCTGTCAACATCTTTGCAATGGTATACATAGCAAGGAAACACTTCTATAACTATAATGTTAAAATGCAGAGATCCTTCCATCACTGTAACATCAAAACAAGGAGATGCTTCCATGGGAAAGATACTTGTAGCATAGGAGAATATTAGTTGTCATGTTTGTGAAAATGCTTATGCAACTGTGACATTTCTCATCCATAACCTTGTTAATAAACACAATCTACATACAATCAAGTTCAATTGACATATCACTATATTTACAAGCTTTATTATTCTACCCTATTTGAAGGCTTAGTTGTTTAGCTTATTAACAATCCATCCATTGTAGATCTAATGAAGCTTATTAGTCAACATATCTATTTTTTTGACACATTATAAAGTTCAAATGGCTTGTCATTTTTATACATTAACAAGGTATGCAGAGTGAATGCAATCAAATACTGTATCAAGGTCTTGAGTGTAATCTGATGGCTTAGAATCATTAAAGTCAATGCAACAGGCCTACTAATATAATTGGAGTCTTGTTCCTCTAGGCTACTTGAGACAAGTGTCTTGTGGCTTAGGTTGCATCGTCATGTAGCAAACATTTAGGTGGCATAACTACAACTTATTTAACACTTTATGCTTAATCTTAGCATATTTACATATAAAAGCTTTTGTCAACATATTCATATCTTCAATACTTTACTATAAGTCCTTGATACATTTAACTGGCATGTATCACCAGTATATCTTTAATGCTAGTGAGTTGGTAACACAATTGCTTACGTAACCAATAGCTGATGGCTGTGCTATTTATTGTTCACCATATTCCAACAACAAAGACATTTATGGAACACTTACTATTGCATGGTACAGTATGCTACAAGACATGGCCAGCATAGTCGTCTGTGTTTTGTGTCTCAAGATCCTTGTACTAAACTAGGATGGGTCACCAAATCCATGCAATGACTCTTGGGGTATGGCAACTGAAACCACCCTGGATATCAATATGTGTCCCACTAGCAGCCTCTATTTGGAATCTTGAAATGTCATAAACCAACAATGCTCCCAACAAATCACATGTGACCATCAAGCACTACATCAATGCTTTCAGTTCATGAAGCTCAACACACAACCTCATCCATGCAATCACAAACAAATACAGGATTGTGTTTGATATAAGCCATGCACTATACTCTTTGTGTGTATGCAGTGTGAAATTTCACTGTGATTCAACATATGGATTCAATTGTGGCAACCTTTGTATGCAACTAGTGTGACTAACCATGTCTGATAGCATAGGCTGTTATAAGATGCACTGGCATCCTACTGGCATTCCTGGTATCATGTGACATACATATATACCCTGACACACCTTATAGAGTAGCAGTCACTCTTGGATGTGCACCCTGTACTTTCCTTATAGACTGTGGTCCAGATCTGTTGTCCACACAGCTCAGTATTTTCCTGTTGTTGGCCATGGCAGGCTTTCCAGCTGTTTACTACTCTTTTTGCATAATGTCACATATGGTCACCAGGTTGATGTTGGCGATCTGTATGTGCTGTGATCTCAAATGATGGGTCATTCAATGGATACAGTGACTCCAAAAACCATTGCAATAACTCACCCTAATGCACTACATGAAGTGCACTGCAAACACCTGTGGTGAGGCGAAATATAGTACATACTCCTGGCTACAAATTGATTCTCAGATCATGTGATTTTACTTAGGGGTTGCGGAGATATGCCCATTTTAAAACAGCAATACCATTGCAACAGTTTTTTCACTTTTGTCAGAAAGGTGAAATCCTAGCAAAATCAAATAATATTTGGCATTGTTTGGTCATACAAACAAAGATACACATATTGATAGCATGCCTGAGTTTGAAACAGTTCACACACTTCTATATTCTCAACCACCATCATCATAAGATCTTTGTCTACTACTCAGAAGAATACCATCCTCTCTATGCTTGATGCAGGTCACTCTGCTCATCGCATTTCCTCTACCACTGGTGTCCATGTCTCCTCCATATCCATGCTCTGCTCCAAAGAGCATTCTGAGCTACAGAAGTTCACTGGAGGCCATCCATCCAAGCTTTCTCTAGCCAATGTTCACTACTGTATGTCATTTGTCTTATTACTACTTGCAAGGCAGAGAATGCTGTTCAGGTGACCAAGACCCTCACCAATATCATCAACAAGCCTCTCTCCCCCAATACAGTCTGCCAGCACTTGAAAAAGTCTGGCATGAAGGCTGTAATCAAGTGCAAACAGCCTCTTCTCACTGCCAAGCATCACAAGGCTCATTTGGACTTTGCTTATGCTCACAAGCAGATGAGCTACTCCACCAACCCTGTGGAGCTGTATCTACATATCGCCGACCATATGAGGGGGTTATATATAGGTAGAGGAGCTACTCCACTAGCCCTACAGAGGTTTATATAAATATCATGGATCCTGCAGAGGGGGTTGTATATATGCGGATGATGATATACCCATCTTTCTATGGTCAAGCCTGGCAGGTTGACAAGTCCCAGAGCACATCTGTCTCCATGATTGTATATAGCACAAATGAACCTAACTGAATAGGTATTGACACACAAATGAAATATCAATGACATGCATAAAGCATGATGATGCTAGATTCTAGAATCATCATACCCTATACAGTGACTCACAAAATTGTCCCAATGTTTTGCACTTTTTGATTGTTTATTAAATAACTCTGACACATAAACAAATATCAACAGGGTCTTGGTATATAAATGGAAGCATTTACTCAGGGCTAAGTGTGGGTAAAAGGATTATGTAATTCAGATTGGTAACCATGGAGATACATACAATTCAAAACTAACACTCATTGGGACAATTATGTGAGTATGTTTCAACAATATGGTAAATGTAGTTTTAGTACTTGGTATGACCCCCCTTGGCCTTGATCACTGCTTCAATTCTTCTAGGCATACTTTTAATCAATCCCTGACACACTTCTGGCTCTATCCCTTCCCATACTTGGATACTGGCAAAGTTCCCTTTTGATGTGATTCCAGAGGTGTTCAATAGGATTGAGGTCTGGAGACTGTGATGACCAGTCCAGGAGAGTGATATTGTTGCCCTCCATCCATTCCTTGGCCCTTTTGGAGGTATGCTTGGGATCATTATCCTGCTGAAAAATGACATCCTCCACAGAAATTCCACTTTCCTCCATGCTGGGCAGTAAGTTGTTCTTCAAGATGTTCACATACTATTCAGCATTCATCCTCCCCTCAACCTCTGCAAGTCTCCCCACACCCTCCTAACCCATACAGCCCCATACCATGATATTTCCTCCACCAAACTTCAGTGTACCCTGGACCTCCCTCTCAATCAACTCATCTTTAGCCTTTTTCCACACCCACTGCCTTCCATCTGATGCAATTCTATTGATTTTAGTCTCATCTGACCAGATTACCCTCTTCCAGTCCTCCACAGTCCACTCCTTATACTTCAAAGCAAGGTTCAAGCACTTTTTCCTATGTATCACACCAAGCAATGGCTTTTTCTTCTTTACCACAGCCTTGAATGAATTCTTCCCAAGGATTCTTCTGACTGTTTCTGAGCAGATAGGATTGGTGATGATGCTATTGATATGTTTGGTGGCTTGAACAGCATTGGAAGCCTTGCCAGTAGTGATTTGAGTAATAATAGATTGTTGAGAGCGAGTAGAAAGCTTTGAAGGACATCCAGAAGAAGGGACCAATTGATTAGGAAGCATGTCCTGAAGTACTCTGGATGCAGTAGATCTGCCAACACCAGCTGTTACACAGGACTGTAACAATCTCAACCGCAGTGGTGTACTGGGGAAGTCTCCTATTGGCTTGGAGAACGAGTGTTGAGAGGGCTGGGTCTCAACACGTATCACTAGAGGAGAATGGAAACTCCTAAGGTGACTGCACTGGATACTCAAGAGTAGTGACCAGTGGAGGTCTAGCGCACTAGCCTTCTCCCTCTGGAGCACCTACGCTAGCCTGACATATATGTGGGGCCGTCCACATAGCACTTTGTGTACAAAGTGGTCCTTTACCGGAAGGCCGAGCGCGCTGGCTCCCAACGGGTGGTACTAGGCCTAGGGGACAGTACCCTTCTAGGACCGAGGCTTAGGCGCTGGGCGTTAGCCTCAGGCTAAGACTGATCGCAAGACATGGAGATAGAAGCAGATGATATAGAAGTGAAGTGGCGATCAGGCTTCGCAGCGGATCAAGACTGTTATGGTGAAAGGCGCAGATCAAGATTGGGAAAAGGAAGTACAGCAGAGTACGAATCTTAAATACTACTCTGATAGTTTAGGGGAGGCCTAAACTATCTAAATAAGGGATGGCACTAATCGAGCGAGATCTAGATTGGGATCTGGATCTGCCTGGGTGAGGGGAACACGAGGCATTACCTAAGTATGGTAGATGCCGAGGCGAGATGTGTCTGTTTATAGAGTACAGGAATTGGAAATGATATAAAAGGAAATTAGGGAAGTTCCCTGGGGATTCCCTGGGAAGTCCCGATGTCCGTTGGCTCAATGTAGTTGAGACACATGAACTCATCCCACAGTTCATCCGGCATTAGGTCTTCATGTCCTAAGTCACACAACTCGTTGAGAAGGGTCCTTCCTAAGGTTCTGGAAGGTGAGTTGGGGTTGTTCCAAGGAAATGAGTCGGAGGAGGGCATAGCCGTAACATTACCCCCATCGCAAGCCTGAAGTTCCATCTCAGGCACTATCTCCTCCGTTGACCTTGTAGTCGGTAAGGTCCCATTGTTCAGGGGATAGGTCTGCCAAGTAGCAGTTCTGTCCTCGGTGGTCTGCCCCTCCGCAGAGGGAATAACGTTGTTGGGGGCAGCGGTATTGGGGATGTCCTGGTGTGACTGTGTGGCAAATAGGGCACTGGTATCGTGGGCAGCTAACCCTAAGATGGGTCCTTGCCCCGCATTCGAAGCACCGGGGTGAGACCAGTTGGGGTAGACCTGGTCGAGCAGGTACGGAGTCAGGGAGGCGAGGGTGGGTGTCCACTGATACTGGAGAGGGATGATGTACGGCTGAGGGACCAATGAGAGGGGCAAAGGAGATAGCGGGAATTGGGGGCGATGCTTCGTTCAGAGTGGAACGGAGCGATTGACGAGCTGAGGGGCTTGGGCTTGGAGAGTGTCCCAATACATTGGGAATACAGTGTCTATTGGTAGCGGGTAGCCCTGTCCTGAGAATGACTGCACGTCGACGCCTCGGGATTCTGTGTATGGGCCTGGTGGATGGTGCGGGTGAGAGAGGGATCCCGTTGACAGGGGGTGAGGTGGTGGTGTCGGGGGTAGTAAACCCACCAGGCAATACGGGGGAGGGGGTCCGAAAAGAGGAGAGACTGGAGGCAGGGGAATTGGGGGTAAGGGTGGCCTCACCGTCAGAGGGGGACACGAACGCTCCAACTCCTCCTCCAGTGAGCGAATCAGGTTGTCCACCTGGTCTGGATTCTCCGCGAAGGTCATAGGAGACCGGGAGAGCCTCCTCGAGGGCCACATGGACTGCCCTTGATGAGCTAGGTCCGGCGTCAGGGAGCGGGGAGTCTCTGAAATAGTTCTCTCAATCTCCTTCGGATAAAGAGAGGATGATGGGCCGTATAATCCTTGTGAGGGTTCCTTCTGGGAGGAGGGCGATGCAGAGGGAGAAGCTGTGAATGTAAAGGAGGTTGAGGGACAGGTTTCTGTTCTCGACCAAAAGTTGTTCAATGGCCATGACAGCGGGGGAGTCTTGGACTTGTCTGGAGTCAGTCCTGAAGATAGAGGGACCTGCCTGGCACCAGGTGGCCCTGGTGAGAAGGGTTTGAAGGGCCGCATAAAGGCGGAAGAGTCGAACAAGGTGAACAAGGTTGTCGTTGGCATAGTAGAATAGTAAGACCTCAATCGTCGTGAGGGCCTCAACATTCTCAAGCGCTCCGATATAGAGGAGTCGGCGGGCATAGGCTGGGAGTCGGGAGATATGAATGGAGAGGGGTGTGTTGTTGAAGGGGAAAGACGAGGCAGGCATGGGTGATGATGGGGGAATGAAGGAAAGGAGGGTTTAGAGTCCGACCCTCTTTTTATACTCAGAGAGGAGTTCCTTGGCATTTCCTAAGTTGGACAGGGGTTCCCAAGTCTGCTCGGGGCATCGGAATATCCCTTCCAATGACATAGGTACTGCCTTCGGCCAGCAGTTCCTCTGTGATTGATGATCTTCTCAATTTTGTATTCCTCTTCTGAGGCTATGAGTTCCGGAGATGGCCGTGGGAAGCTGGGGCCGTGCTCGGGAGTTTCCTTGAAGGCGGTGAGAAGTGAGGCATGGAAGACATCGTGGATCTTCCAAGTCTTTGGGAGTAGTAGGCGATACGCTACTGCGGAGATCACCTGAGAGATCTCAAAGGGTCCGGTTCGGCGAGGTGCAAATTTCCGTGATGGGACTTGAAGTTTCAAGTTCCGTGAGTCTAACCAAACTTTGTCGCCTATCTTCCAGGGTTTGAAGCGAGAGAAGACTCTCTCCTTCATTCGTTGCTGGGCAAGGGTATGGGCAGCTTCAGCTTCTTTCCTAGCATCTTCGATGTGGGAAAGTCTTTGTTCCAAAGCAGGGAGGAAGGTGCAACCAAGAGGTGGATAGGATCAGGGTTCGTAACCCATCATTAGGGAAAATGGGGATTTGCCTGTAACTGAATGGATGGCAGCATTGTGTGCGAATTCTGCCATGGTAAGGAGGTCCAACCATTTGTGTGGTTGACTGTTGCAGAAGATCTGGAGATAAGTCTCCAGTTCTTGGTTATAATGTTCCGTTTCTCCATCGGTTTGAGGATGGTAGGCTGTAGACAGGGCAACATCGTATTTGAGGAGGTGAGCAAGTTCCTTGGCGAAGGCTGAAGTGAATTGCGGACCTCGGTCTGACACGACTTTCTCATGTAGACCATAGCGTTTGAAAATGTTTTCAAAGAAAAGACGGGCGATTCCGGTCACATCGATCGTTTTCGAACAAGGGGCAAGAATTACCCCCTTACTAAGGCCATGGTCGACCACGACCATGACAGAGTCAAAGCCCCGGAGTGGGGGAAGGTCTGTGATGAGATCCACAGAGAGATTTTGGAAGGGGCGGCTCGCGGCGAGGGAAAGTGGATTAAGGGGGGGAACTGTAGGGTGAGTCTGGACCTTGTACATTTGGCGAACAGCACAGCCGGTGACGTAGCGGCGGACAAAGGAGGAGAGTCCGGGCCACCAATAATCCTTGGAGAGGAGAGCGACAGTGTGTAAGTGGCCACTGTGACCTCCCTCTGGGGAAGAGTGTGCAGCTTTGACAAGGTCGGAACGTGCGTCGGAGGGCACATAGAGACGACTGCGGAAGTATAAACAACCTTCGTCAAAGGTCCAATCTTCCAGGCGGGAGCGGTCAAAGAGGGGTTCCTCCAATTCCATGCAGCGGAGGGCTTCCAAGACGAGGGGATCTGAGGCTATAGAAGCTCAGATCTTACTTGCCAGCACCAGATCAATATGGTTGATCTGGACCTCGAAGGCAGAGTCCGATAGGACCTGGACGTTCTGATTGTCCAGGGAAGTATCGACATCGTCCCGATGTGATAAGGCATCCACGGGTGCCATTTGCATGCCAGGTAAGACCACATAAGTGAGGTTGAAATCCTGTAAGAACAGGAGCCATCGTGAGACGCAGCACAATAGCGTATGTGCCTGCTTGTAGTACGTCAAGTTCTTATGATCCGTAAGAATCGTGACAAAATGAGGTGATCCGAGGAGGTACTGGCGCCACTCCTGGAGTCCGCATATGATGGCGAGTAGTTCACGGTCAAAGATATCATAGTTCCGCTCGGCAGGAGAGAACGTTTGCAATATATAGCCACATAGTTGGAGATCACCATTGGCGTTCAGCTGCATCAGTACGCCACCTGATGTGGTGAGGGACGTGTCTGTCATGAGGGTGAAAGGCTTGGAGGTGTCCGGGAAGGCTAAAATGGGTCGGCGAGTGAATGCGACTTTCAGCTTCTGGAAGGATTCTTCATGATGTGGTTCCCAGGACCAGATCGTAGTCTTCTTTGTAAGATCCAAAAGAGGACGGGCGATGTCCGAGAACGAGGGGATGAACTTCCGATAGAAGTTACAGAATCCTAAAAATGAGCATACAGCCTTGACGCTATTTGGAGGGGACCATTCCTCAATAGCCTTGAGTTTGGCAGGGTCCATCTTGAGACCGTCTTCATTGACAATCATTCCTACGTATTCCACTTCTGAAGCTGCGAAAATACACTTTTTCAGCTTGAGATACATCTCGTGTTCGTGGAAACGTTGAAGGATTTTCTGTGTGCGCTCTTCGTGCAGGGCAGGGTCGGCTGAATGGATGAGAAGGTCATCCATGTAGATGATCAGCCACCCTTCTGTTATGTAGTCACCGAAGAGGTCGTCCATAAAGGCCTGGAATGTGGCAGGGGAGTTGCACATTTCGAAGAACATCACCGTTGGCTCAAAGAGCCCGAACGGGGTGATGAAGGCTGCTTTCCATCAGTCCTCAATTTTGATAAGAACATTATTATATCCCCATCAAACATCAAACTTAGTAAAGATCTTCGATCCTTTTAGTTTGTCAGTGAGGTCGGAGATAAGTGGGAGAGGATAAGCGTTCTTAACCGTATGGGTGTTCAGGTACTGATAGTCTTGGCAGGGGCGGAGCTTCCCATCTTTCTTCTGGACAAAGAAGAAAGGGGAAGCTTGAGGGGACTTGGACAGGGTAATCTTTCCGGATTTGAGATGTTCATCGATGAACTCCTTACAAGCTACTTGTTCGGCTGGGTTGAGAGGGTAGTTCTTAGCTCGCTTTGGGATAAACAAGTCCTTTAATTCGATGGTGTGGTCATAAGGACGGGAAGGTGGAAGTTTGGTGTCTTTTTTGGTAAAGACGTCGGCATATTGCTGGAAAGCTCGAGGTAGAACCACCTGCGTTTTGCTTTTGAGCTCTTGTTGTGCTATAGTGGTGGAGAGCGTGGTTCATCAGATTACGAACTCAGGAATGTCTCCGTGGGCGTGGAAGAATTTCGCACGCTGTATGGGTGTCCACCTGCGAAATGATTGGTAGAGACCGTCTTCAATAGTCTCTTCCTCGCTGTGACCCAAGTATCTGAGCAGATAATGCTGCTGCGTGGCAATTGGGTAGTTGTCCGAGGTTCTTCGGTATGATGAGGGGGTGATAGTCACGTTCCCTGCCTTCCAATCTATGTTTGGGTTAATGGCCCAAAGCCATGGGAGACCTAGAATAACTCCCTCTTTGCCGCTGTTGAGAATAAAAAGATCCCGCTGCTCTTTTAATCCTCGGTAGTTCAAAACCACATTGGTTTTGTACTTGATGGTTCTGGAAACGTTGTGGGATCTGTCAACGTTCCATGCTAGAATTGGTGCTTCTAGGGCATAGATGGGCAGTCCCATCTGTATCGCAGTTGTTCGATTTATGAAGCAACCGGTGGCTCCACTGTCAATTAAGGCGTTAGTTCCGACGATTTTGCCATCCTGCTTCCAGACACAAAGGGGGATTCAAATAGAATTACTCTTTGCTCCAGACATAAATACAGGTGCAATCGTAAAGGGAGGCAATGACGTCGGTCTATTGCTTCCGACTAAAAATGTGGACTAGTGGATTTGGAAGGGCACACCTTCATGATTGGCTCAGTCTCTTTCATCCAAGCTGCGGGGGGTTCCTCCGTTTCAAGGATATTGATGCGTTCCCATTGTGGGCCGGCGGGCAGTTCCGTGGGCTGCTGGAAGCTCCCATTGTAGGGAAGTCCTTCCTTGTCTAGGTTCGGGTCAAAAGCGACCTGTAAAGTGCGGAAAATTTCTCCTCAGCTGCTGCTGTGCTGAAGACTGGCAAGCATGTGGTCCAGCTGATCAGGCTGGGAAGGAGTCGGCTGCTCCCTGGATGGTGGAGAAGTGGTAGAGAGGGTTCTCGCATGGTATGATGGCTGGGGTGGTGTGGGAGAGGGGCTTTCTGGGTATCCTGGGTGGTTCCTCGAATGACATCCCTTCTTTTTGCAGACGAAACATCCTTCGGTTTTACGGAGTCGACTTCGTTCGACTGGAGAGATG
>JBBPNB010000897.1:0-11154 GCA_038090635.1 Rubroboletus satanas | reverse complement strand
ATGCCGGGGATCAATCTGGTCCTGACTGAGATTGAGACGTATGGTGAGTTTGTGGGAAGCAGGATGCTTTCCCCTTATGGGGGAGCTATTGTTACAACCCAACGTTCGCCCTACGACTATTACCCGTTTTCATTCCCTCCTACTCCTAACCTCGTCATGCCACCTTCCCGTTCTCTGTTACCGTAAGCAGCCAACGTTCCAACGTTTTGGACTGATGACATGTTCCGTACTGCCTCCATTTTGATGTACCATTACTCCGGTCCTTGTTTCACTTCACGTTCTACACAAGGACCAGCACCATTACTCCTAATCCAGATTCCTCCACTATCGTAGTATGCCTCGCCCTTACCTCGTGCCAACCGGTTTCCAGACGAGTCCCCTAATAGGGTCCTCTGGCCTCGTAGCACACTTGTACCAGTATATAGGAACCCCGCCATAGAACCTAGCACCCCAGCTAGTTCTACGTGAATACCACGTATCTCCTGGCATTCTCCTTTCCAAGAATCTCTCTAAGACCTTAGGCTACTTCGGAGTGCCTACTGCTAGACCTTGTTGCACTATCACCTCTTGGTATTACCAGGAGAACTGGTAGCGTCGTAACAGAAATGGTGGGCAATGATGTAGTAGGAGTTGTGGTAAATAAGAGCTAGTTCTTTCGTTATGATGCTACCACTCTCCTAGCATAATGCTAAGACAGATAGTCTAACAAGAACATAGCAGCAGGCACTTAGGAGTAGCCTGATGTCTCAGAGAGATCTGGGAGAGGAGATATGCCAGAAGATACGATGGTATATTGTGTAGAACTAGCTAGGGAGCTAAGTTCTACACCAAGGGTTTATATAAGTACTGGGTTACACTACTAGACCAGAGGATTCCAAATGGGAAAGAGCCTTGACAAAGGTGCAGGCATAACATGCAGGTGAAACAAGGCAAGGCAGTGTCAGTTCCTAGCAAATAGGAATGAAGATGGAACTGACCATATAGTACAGAGAAAGTTAGGTTTAATGGAGGAAAGGCTGTGTTAATAATGGAGATTAACACAGTTAAAAGGAAGAGTGATCCAAAGTATTGGTATACTTGTCCACAAGATAGTAGGGGAGGAAGCCAATGGAGTTATTGTAACATGGTGGGAATGTAATGAGATTGGAAATGGGCCGAACCAAAGGTTTGTAACAATAGCCCCACATTAAGGGAGGAGACACCATATTCCCAAGACTCCAACTAGAAGTCTCTATCGTAGGCATTGCGATCAGAGTTGTCAAGACTGTCTTGGAACAGACAACTGGAAGCTAGATGGCCTGATTGTTGACAGAGAGAGCAATAATGACAAGGACAGTCATACTGAGGATGTTACGGCTATGGCTTCCCCTGACTCATTTCCTTGGGACGATCCCAACTCACCTTCCAGAACCTTAGGAAGGACCCTTCTCCACAAGTTGTGTGACTTAGGACATGAAGACCTAATGCCGGATGAACTGTGGGATGAGTTCATGTGTCTCGACTATGTTGAGCCAACAGACAACGGGACTTCCCAGGAAATCCCCAGGAAACATCCCTAATTTCCTTTTATATCATTTCCAATTCCTGTACTCTATAAACGGACACATCTCGCCTTGGCATCTACCATACTTAGGTAATGCCTCGTGTTCCCCTCACCCAGACAGATCCAGATCCCGATCTTGATCTCGCTCGATTAGTGCTGTTCCCTATTTAGATAGTTTAGGCCTCCCCTAAACTAACCAGAGTAGTATTTAAGTTCGTACTCCACTGTACTTCCTTTCCCTTCAATCTTGATCTGCACCTTTCACCATAACAGTTTTGATCCGCTGCGAAGCCTGATTGCCACTTCACTTCTATACTTCAGCTTCTATCTTCGCATCTTGCGATCAGTCTTAGCCTGAGGCTAACGCCCAGCACCTAAGCCTCAGTCCTAGAAGGGTACTGTCCCCTAGGCCTAGTACCACCCGTTGGGAGCCAGCATGCTCGGCCTTCTGGTGAAGGACTACTTCGTATGCGAAGTGCTATGTGAACGGCCCCACATATACATCAGGCTAGCATAGGCGCTCCAGAGGGAGAAGGCTAGTGCGCTAGACCTCCACCAGTCACTACTCTCGAGTATCTGGTGCTGTCACCTTGGGAGTTCCCATTCTCCCCTAGTGATACGTGTTGAGACCCAGCCCTCTCAACACTCATTCTCCAAGATAATAGGAGACTTCCCCAGTACACCACTGTGGTCGAGATTGTTACGGTCCCACGTAACAAAAGATCAAGATTCCTTTTTGTTGGTGTTACCATCACCCAATGCCCCTCCATTCCGGCTACCAGGGTAGCCATCATTGATCACCACGCACTGCATTAGCCTTTCTCAGATTCTCGCATGAGACCCTGAAGAAGACGAAGAAGAGAGAGTAGCCAGCCCAGTTAGGTCTACCACTCATTCCCAATTCACCGCCGTACCCGAACACACGTCGTCAAGAAGGATCTCTGGTTCTTCCAGGACTACTGCTCCCCCACCACCGCGTTACCAACCACCTCCACCAACCTACACATCTCCCACCCCTTCCATTTCCCACGCTTCCTCAGGTGGTCCCCCCTATCAGCCCGAGACCCCATCAGCTGTTCCTACCCAACTGCCACCATCAGTTGAGGAAGGAGGAGAATCTATTGAAGTAGACTCCCCACCCAGGAAGCCCGCCCATCCATCTCAACCCCCAGGTAACCCCCCTAGCCCAGGAGGATCAGATCCTTTTCCTTCAGGCAACGACGACGACAAAGATGATATAACCGGAGAGATTAAAGCCGCCCTCCCAGAGGAGTTCTCGGGAGAGCCCCAGGATGCTTACAGATGGTTACTCGCCATGAAGGGCTACTTCGCCCTTCACGACTTAAAGTACACCGACACGGCCAAGACATACATCTTCCTCAACAGGATGAACACGGGACGAGGAAAGGCTTTCACAGAAGCCTGGCCCACCAAGCTGGCAGACCCACTAGAACTCGGCATAGACAAAACCCTTGAGAAGATCTATACAGCCTTCGAAATGGCATTTTCTCCTTACAATAGCACCGAATCTGCACAAGTCAGCTTAGCCACCCTCACACAGGATACCAGATCTTCCCAAGGTTTTGAAAAGTTCATTTCCAACTTTTCAATTCTCACAGTCCACTCCGGCCTTAATAAACAAATCCATGCTCTTGAAGAATGGTTCCTTTGAGGTGTAGACCCTTACATTGCCCTTGAACTAACCAGACTCAAAACCTTCAAGAAAGCCACCGACATGGAACAAATTTATGAGGCCACAGCCAATGCAGAGTCAGGACAACAAAGAATGAACAGCCTTAAGAGAAGAACTGCTCCTGCTTATGCTCCCCAGCATAGGCATCATGACCCAAATGCTATGCAGGTGGATCGCCTCACCATCTCTCCAGTCAAACGAAGTCGACTCTGTAAAACCAGAGGATACTTCGTCTGTAAGAAGAAGGGATGTCATTCGAGGAACCATCCGGGATATCCAGGAAGCCCCTCTCCCGTACCTCCCCGGCCATCGTACCACGCAAGAACCCTCTCCACCATGTCTCCACCATCCAGGGAGCAGCCGACTCCTTCCCAGCCTGATCAGCTGGACCACATGCTTGCCAGTCTTCAGCACAGCAGCAGCCGAGGAGAAATCCTCTGCACTTTACAGGTCGCTTTTGACCTGAACCTAGACGAGGAAGGACTTCCCTACAATGGGAACTTCCAGCAGCCCATGGAACCACCCACCGGCCCACAATGGGAACACATCAATGTCCTCGAAATGGAGAAATCCCCTGCAGCTCGGATGAAAGAGGCTGAGCCAATCATGAAGGTGTGCCCTTCCAAACCCACTAGTCCACATTTTTAGTTGGGAGCAATGGACCGACGTCATTGCCTCCCTTTACAATTGCACCTGTATTTATTTCTGGAGCGAAGAGTAATTCTATTCAAATCCCCCTTCGTGTCTGGAAGCAGGATGGCAAAATCGTTGGGACTAACACCTTAATCAACAGTGGGGCCACTGGTTGCTTCATAGATCGAACAACTGCGATACAGATGGGACTGCCCATCTATGCCCTAGAAGCACCAATTCTAGCATGGAACGTTGACGGATCCCACAATGTTTCCAGAACTATCAAGTACAAAACCAATGTGGTTTTGGACTACGGAGGACTAAAAGAGCAGCGGGATCTTTTTATCCTCAACAGCAGCAAAGAGGGAGTTATTCTAGGACTCCCATGGCTTTGGGCCATTAACCCAAACATAGATTGGAAGGCAGGGAATGTGACTATCACCCCCTCATCGTACCGAAGAACCTTGGACGACTACCCAATCGCCACACAGCAGTGTTATCTGCTCAGATACTTGGGTCACAGCGAGGAAGAGGCTATTGAAGATGGTCTCTACCAATCATTTTGTGGGTGGACACCCATACAGCGTGCGAAATTCTTCCACACCCACGGAGATATTCCCAAGTTCATAATCCAATGAACCACACTATCTACTACAATAGCCCAACAGGAGCTCAAAAGCAAAACGCAGGTGGTTCTACCTCAAGCTTTCCAGAAATACGCCGATATCTTTACCAAAAAAGACACCAAACTTCCACCTTCCCATCCTTATGACCATGCCATCAAGTTAAAGGACTCGTTCATCCCAAAATGAGCCAAGAACTACCCTCTCAACCCAGCCGAACAGGTAGTGTGTAAGGAGTTCATCGATGAACATCTCAAATCCGGAAAGATTACCCCGTCCAAGTCCCCTCAAGCCTCCCCTTTCTTCTTTGTTCAAAAGAAAGACGGAAAGCTCCGCCCCTGCCAAGACTATCGGTACCTGAACACCCACACTGTTAAGAACGCTTATCTCCTCCCGCTTATCTCCTCCCTCACCGACAAACTAAAAGGATCCAAGATCTTTACTAAGTTTGATGTTCGATGGGGATATAACAATGTTCTTATCAAACCTGAGGACCGATGGAAAGCAGCCTTCATCACCCCATTCGGGCTCTTCGAGCCAACAGTGATGTTCTTCGGAATGTGCAATTCTCCTGCCACATTCCAGGCCTTCATGGACGACCTCTTCGGTGACTACATAGCAGAAGGGTGGCTGATCATCTATATGGACGACCTCCTCATCCATTCAGCCGACCCTGCTTTGCACGAAGAATGCACACGGAAAATCCTCCAACGTTTCCGTGAGCATGAGATGTATCTCAAGCTGGAGAAATGTATTTTCGCAGCTTCGGAAGTGGAATATTTAGGAATGATCATCAACGAAGACAGTCTCAAGATGGACCCTGCCAAACTCAAGGCTATCAAGGAATGGTCCCCACCAAATAGCGTCAAGGCTGTACGCTCATTCTTAGGATTCTGTAACTTCTATCGGAAGTTTATCCCCTCCTTCTTGGACATCGCCCATTCTCTTCTGGATCTTACAAAGAAGACCACGGTCTGGTCCTGGGACCCACACCACGAAGAATCCTTTCAGAAGCTAAAAGTTGTGTTTACTCGCTGACCCGTTTTAGCCTTCCTGGACACCTCCAAGCCTTTCACCCTCATGACAGACACGTCCCTCACCACATCAGGTGGCATACTGATGCAGCTGAACGCCAATGGTGATCTCCAACCATGTGGCTATATATCGCAAACATTCTCTCCAGCCAAGTGGAACTACGATATCTTTGACTGCGAACTACTCGCCGTCATACGCAGACTCCAGGAGTGGCACCAGTACCTCCGCGGATCACCTCATCCCGTCACGATTCTTATGGATCATAAGAACTTGACATACTACAAGCAGGCACATACACTATCGCGCCACGTCTCGTGATGGCTCCTGTTCTTACAGGATTTTGACCTTACTTATGTGGCCTTACCTGGCATGCAAATGGCACCCACGGATGCCTTATCATGTTGGGACGACATTGATACCTCCCTGGACAATCAGAATGTCCAGGTCCTACCAGCCTCTGCCTTCGAGGTCCAGATCAACCGTATTGATCTGGCACTGGCAAGTAAACTCTGAGCTTCTACAGCCTCGGATCCCCTCATCTTGGAAGTCCTCCACCGCATGGAACTAGAAGAACCCCTCTTCGACCGCTCTCACCCAGAAGATTGGACCTTCGACGAAGGCCGTTTATATTTCCGCGGTCGTCTTTACGTGCCTTCTGACGCATGTTCTGACCTTGTTAAAGCGGCACACTCTTCCCTGGAGGGAGGTCATGGTGGCCATTTACACACCGTAGCCCTCCTTTCTAAGGATTACTGGTGGCCCGGACTCTCCTCCTTTGTCCGCCGCTACGTCACCGGCTGTGCCGTTTATCAAATGTACAAGGTTCAGACCCACCCCACGGTTCCCCCTCTTAATCCACTTTCCCTCGCCACGAGTCGCCCCTTCCAAAATCTGTCTGTAGATCTCATCATGGATCTCCCCCCACTGCGGGGCTTTGACTCTGTCATGGTCGTGGTTGACCATGGCCTTAGTAAGGGGGTAATTCTCGCCCCTTGCTCCAAAACGATCGACGCGGCTGGAATAGCCCATCTTTTCTTCGAAAACATTTTCAAACATTATGGTCTACATGAGAAAGTTGTATCAGATCAAGGCCTGCGTTTCGCTTTGGCCTTCACCAAGGAACTTGCTCGCCTCCTCGAATACGACATTGCCCTTTTTACAGCCTACCATCCCCAAACTGATGGAGAAACAGAATGTTACAACCAAGAACTGGAAACTTACCTCCGGATCTTCTGCGATGGTCAACCACACAAATGGTTAGACCTCCTTACTATGGCGGAATTTGCACACAACGCCGCCATCCATTCGGTCACAGGCAAATCTCCATTCTCCCTAATGATGGGATATGAACCCCATTCCTACGCACCCCTTGGTTGCACCTTCCTCCCCGCTTTGGAACAAAGACTTTCCCATATCAAAGATGCCAGAAAAGAAGCCGAAGCTGCCCATACCCTTGCCCAGCAACGAATGAAGGAGAGAGTCTTCTCTCGCTTCAAACCCTGGAAGGTAGGCGACAAAGTCTGGTTAGACTCCCGGAACTTGAAACTTCAAGTCCCATCACGGAAATTTGCGCCTCGCTGGACCGGACCCTTTGAGATCTCCCAGGTGATCTCCACAGTAGCGTACTGCCTACTGCTTCCGAAGACATGGAAAATCCACGATGTCTTCCACGCCTCACTTCTCACTGCCTTTAAGGAAACTCCCGAGCACGGCCCCAGCTTCCTGCGGCCATCTCCAGAACTCATAGCCTCGGAAGAGGAATACAAAATTGAGAAGATTATCAATCACAGGGGAACTGCTGGCTGAAGGCAGTACTTGTGTCATTGGAAGGGATATTCCAATGCCGAGCGGACTTGGGAACCCCCGTCCAACTTAGGAAATGCCAAGGAACTCCTCTCTGAGTATAAAAAGAGGGTCGGACTCTAAACCCTCCTTTCCTTCATTTCTCCACCATCGCCCATGCCTGCTTCATCCTCCCTCTTCAACAACACCCCCCTCTCTGTTCGTATCTCCTGACTCCCAGCCTATGCCTGCCGACTCCTCTATATCGGAGCGCTTGAGAATGTTGAGGCCCTTATGATGATCGAGGCCCTACCGTTCTACTACGCTGACGACACTCTCGTCCACCTCGTTCGACTCTTCCACCTTTATGTGGCCCTTCTCACCCTTCTCACCAGGGCCACCTGGTGCCAGGCAGGTCCCTCTATCTTCGGGACCGACCCCAGACAAGTCCAAGACTCCCCTGCCGTCATGGCCATCGAACAGCTCTTGGTCGAGAACAGAAACCTGTCCCTCGACCTCCTCTATATTCATGGCTTCTCCCTCTGCATCGCCCTCCTCCCAGAGGGAACCCTCACGTGGATTATACAGCCCGTCATCCTCTCCTTATCCGAAGGAGATCAAGAGAACTATTTCAGAGACTCCCCGCTCCCCAACGCCAGACCTAGCACATCAAGGGCAGTCCATGTGGCCCTCGAGGAAGCTCTCCCAGTCCCCTATGACCTTCGCGGAGAACCCAGACCAGGTGGATCACCTGATCCGCTCTCTAGAGGAGGAGTTGGAGCGTCTGCGCCCCCCTCCAACAGTGAGGTCACCCTTACCCCCAATTCCCCTGCCTCCAGTCTCTCCTCTTTCCAGACCCCCTCCCCCGTATTGCCCAGCGGGTTTACTACCCCTGACACCACCGCCGCCACCATGCCCCTCATCAACGGAATCCCTCTTTCACCCGCACCCTCCACCGGGCCCATACGTAGAATCCCGAGGTGTCAACGCACAGTCATTCTCAGGGCAGGGCTACCCACTACCAATGGACGCCGTGTTCCCAATGTATTGGGACACCCTTCAAGCCCAAGCCCCTCAACTCATCAATCGCCCCACCCCACTCCAAACGGAGCATCACCCCCAGTTCCTGCTATCTTCTTTGCCCCTGTCGTTGGTTCCTCAGCCATACATAGTCCCTCTCCAGTACCAGTGGATGCCCACCCTCGCTTCCCCGACTCCGTACCCGCTCGACCAGGTTTACCCCAACTGGTCCCACCCCGATGCTTCAAATGCAGGGCAAGGACCCATCTTAGGGTTAACTGCCCAAGATACCAGTGCCCTATTTGCCACACAGTCGCACCTGGCCACCCCCAGTATCGTTGCCCTCAGCAACGTCGCTCCTTATGCGGAGAGGCAGGCCACCGAGGACAGAATTGTTACTTGGCAGACTTGTCCCCAGACCAATGGGACCTTACCGACTACGAAGTCAACGGAGGAGATAGTGCCTGAGATGGAACTTCAGGCTTGTAACGGGGGTAATGTTACGGCTATGGCTTCCCCTGACTCATTTCCTTGGGACAACCCCAACTCACCTTCCAGAATCTTAGGAAGGACCCTTCTCCACAAGTTGTGTGACTTAGGACATGAAGACCTAATGCCGGATGAACTGTGGGATGAGTTCATGTGTCTTGACTATGTTGAGCCAACGGACAACGGGACTTCCCAGGGAATCCCCAGGAAACATCCCTAATTTCCTTTTATATCATTTCCAATTCCTGTACTCTATAAACGGACACATCTCACCTTGGCATCTACCATACTTAGGTAATGCCTCGTGTTCCCCTCACCCAGACAGATCCAGATCCCGATCTAGATCTCGCTCGATTAGTGCCGTTCCCTATTTAGATAGTTTAGGCCTCCCCTAAACTAACCAGAGTAGTATTTAAGTTCGTACTCCGCTGTACTTCCTTTCCCTTCAATCTTGATCTGCGCCTTTCACCATAACAGTCTTGATCCGCTGCGAAGCCTGATCGCCACTTCGCTTCTATACTTCAGCTTCTATCTCTGCGTCTTGTGATCAGTCTTAGCCTGAGGCTAACACCCAGCACCTAAGCCTCGGTCCTAGAAGGGTACTATCCCCTAGGCCTAGTACCACCCGTTGGGAGCCAGTGTGCTCGGCCTTCCGGTGAAGGACCACTTCATACGCGAAGTGCTATGTGGATGGCCCCACGTATATGTCAGGCTAGCGTAGGCGCTCCAGAGGGAGAAGGCTAGTGCGCTAGACCTCCACTGGTCACTACTCTCGAGTATCTGGTACTGTCACCTTGGGAGTTCCCATTCTCCCCTAGTGATATGTGTTGAGACCCAGCCCTCTCAACACTCATTCTCCAAGATAATAGGAGACTTCCCCAGTACACCACTGCGGTCAAGATTGTTACGGTCCCACGTAACAGAGGATGTCCTGGAGCAGCCTTCTGACAGAAGGACAATGATAGGAGAGGCAGTTGGGACGGAGATGGCCAGCAGTTCTGTGGTGATAGCAACAGATGGGTCTGCGGGTGATAGGGCTTAAGGGAAGAATAAAGGGATTGAGGACTGATCCAGATGGTTATTCAGATAGGGGAGTGAAATGGTCTATGGTTGGAGAGATTAGAGAAGGGGATAGAGTGGAGTCCTTCTTTGGCATGATTGATGGTGGTGAATGTGAAGGTGGGTTCTGGTCTGGCGTAAGGCAGGACAAGTTCGGCACAGGGAATGGGAAAGACTATTGGTAGTACATGCTGCATTCTGCAGGGGAGAGGGTGATAAGGAGGGATTGGAGGATGGGTAAGATTGTTGTTGGGTTAAGCTGGTCCACCATCAGCCCAAGATGTTCACAATAGAAGAGGTCAAGAGTTTGTTGTCACGCTTCAGCGATGGATTGGGTAAGTGCAGTGACATGCATGGTTTGTCCAGTAGAGAAGAGGTTTTCCTGGAGTTGGTGGAGGATGGTGAGGGTATGGTACAGTTGTTCCAAGTTGAGGAGAATGAGGTTGCAGTGAGAGGTGATAGTGGCATCAAGAATACGAATAATGGAGTGTTTGTTGAGGATGGCAGCATAGAGGGTCCATTGTTGAGGAGGAGGGAGTGAATCAGAGTGGATTAGAATGTGATGACGAGGACTGGAGGATAAAGGGTGAGTAGAAGGCATAAGAAGTTGCCCTTCTTAGAGATGGTGCTGGTCCTTATATGTGTTCAGGATGTCAGGGGCGTTTTCTAAACTTAGTTTACCGTCCCAGGTTACTTCTGATAATGGGTACCCTTTCCATGCCATGAGGTAGTGGCAATGATGGGCAGTGCCTTTGTGTTTGATGATGTGACTAATCTCATACTCTTCTTCGGTGCCAGTAAGCTCTGGAGGAGACTGAGGGAAGTTAGAGCCATGTTAGTCGGTTTCTATGTAAGGGGTCAGGAAGGAGGTGTTACGATGCTACCGCTCTCTAGGCGTAAACCAAGATAGATAGCCGTCAAGAATGTAGCAGCGAGTAATCAAAGAGGTACTCGGAGACTCTGGGAGACGTATACACCAAGAAAGCAGATATATTGCGTAGAATTAGCTGGGGAGCTAAGTTCTATGCCGAAGGGTTTATATACAGGGGAGACCATGCTACAAGAAGAGAGGATCCCAAAAGGGGAATGGCCTCATGGTATCCTGTAAGCACAGCAACGAGGAGGCCTCATGGTGAGGCTATACATAATGGAGATTAATAAAGGCAGTGTCGGTCCTAAGAACAGGAAATGAAGAAGGACCGACCATCTGGTACGAATAGAGTTAGGTTTGTACAGGAAGATACTGTGGAGATTGAGATAGATCAACACAGAAAAGG